>CM059803.1:36433900-36681400 GCA_030435695.1 Brachymystax lenok tsinlingensis
GGTCTGTTGACAAGGCTTGATTCAGCCCGTAGCTGGTCTGTTGAAAGGGCTTGATTCATCCCGTAGCTGGTCTGTTGAAAAGGCTTGATTCAGCCCATAGCTGGTCTGTTGAAAGGGCTTGATTCAGCCCGTAGCTGGTCTGTTGACAAGGCTTGATTCAGCCTGTAGCTGGTCTGTTGAGAGGGCTTGATTCAGCCCGTAGCTGGTCTGTTGAAAGGGCTTTATTCAGCCCGTAGCTGGTCTGTTGAAAGGGCTTTATTCAGCCCATAGCTGGTCTGTTGAAAGGGCTTGATTCAGCATGTAGCTGGTCTGTTGAAAGGGCTTGATTCAGCATGTAGCTGGTCTGTTGAAAGGGCTTGATTCACCATGTAGCTGGTCTGTTGAAATGGCTTGATTCAGCATGTAGCTGGTCTGTGCGCGAAGCATAGCTGGCTTGCCTGTGTGGTCCCAGTGTTTGACAGATACAGTAGATGTTTATTGGAGCAGAGATGGAGCTGATAACGGGCAAAGTAATGACTTCCTGTTGAATGCTATGTCTGATTTCACACAGCAGCACAGAGATCAGTTCTCTGGTCATTCCACATTTCTCCCATACGGTCGTGCTTTCTGTGTTGAATATGAGGCTACTACAGCTCAGCGTTCAACACCATAGTGCCCTCAAAGCTCAGACGGAGCACGCCCCCATTCTCATCGACGGGGCTGTAGTGGAGCAGGTTGAGAGCTTCAAGATCCTTGGTGTCCACATCACCAACAAACTATCATGGTCCAAACACACCAAGGCAGTTGTGAAGAGGGCATGACAAAACCTATTCCCCCTCAAGAGACTGAACAGATTTGGCATGGGTCCTCAGATCCTCAAAAGGTTCTACAGCTGCACCATCGAGAGCATCCTGACTGGTTGCACCACCGCCTGGTATGGCAACTCCTCGGCCTCCGACCGCAAGCTACTACAGAGGGTAGTGCATACGGCCCAGTTCATCACTGGGGCCAAGCTTCCTGCCATCCAGGACCTCTATACCAGGCGGTGTCAGAGGAAGGCTCTAAAAATTGTCAAAGACTCCAGCCACCCTAGTCATAGACTGTTCTCTCTGCTACTGCACGGCAAGCGGTACCAGAGCGCCAAGTCTAGGTCCAAAAGGCTTCTTAACAGCTTCTACCCCCAAGCCATAAGACTCCTGAACATCTAATCAAATGGCTACCCAGACTATTTGCATTGTCCCCCCCTCCTCACCCCCTCATTTACGCTGATGCTACTCTCTGGTTATCATCTATGCATATCCGCTTGAACTCTACCTACATGTACATATTTCCGGTACCCCTTGTATATAGCCTCGCTACTGTTATTTTACTGCTGTTCTTTAACTATTTGTTATTTACATTTACTTAACACTTATTTTTCTTAAAACTGCATTGTTGGTTAAGGGCTAGTAAGTAAGCATTTCACTGTAACACGTTGTATTCGGCACATGTGACAAATACAATTTAATTAAATTTGATTTGATTTGCTATGGAGTTTGATAACATGTCATGATGACATTAAAAGTCTGTAGAACATTCAATGACACACAATGAATTACAGAAGCCGTGATAGAGTGAGCTCTCGGCGGTGTCGCAATGATATTTAATAAATAGTTGTGTACATTTTTTAGGGATTATCATGCCCTGTGTATGTGGAACAGGATGCCACTTTCAGACACTTCCTGTTTGATAACAGAGAGAACTATAGCAGAAACGGAAGGGAAACGGAAAGGAAACGGAGGCTAAGAAAGAGCAGTAGAAGACACTGCGCTAGGGAATTGATTAAATTACATCAAAACATGTATTTCCTGTTGTTGAAATAGGTCAGGAGAGCCTAGAGCCTAGTTCCCAGTCAGTCACAGAGAGGAAGAGAGGAATGTGGGAGATAAAGACAATAGAGGATAAAGGCAGGCAGATTGAGAGAAAAAAAGGCCCAAACAAGACAGAAAGACAGAGATGGCTTACTAAGGATAGCGTTAGATCCAAGGCCTTGTTTTGTCTGGAAGACAGTCAGAAGCTGATGAGAAGGGGTGGCCTCATGGGAACAAGCCGGGACCACAACTCTGCCTCCAAAATCCCTTTCATCTGCATGTGATTTGGATGTGCTACCTCAAAGGGGGTTGTTATCCCTTTGAGATGGGGAGTACCTTGCACTGCGTGCTGTGTGCAGACGGTGGATCTCACCAAACCTCATGTGAACAAAACCCTGCTGATGTATTGATCAGGTTTTATATTAATGTGGTGACTCGTTGATCTGGATGGCAGTGATAGGGTTAATAACGCACTCTTTTAAGTATCTGCTGTTCTGCTCCTTTTTTAAAATCCTTTTCTCTTTTCCCTCCCCTCCCTAAGAAATGAAATGGTTACTCACCCCTTTGGCTTCCCTCAACAAAACCAACAGACACACATTTTCAGCAGTTATTGTCACGACTTCCGCTGAAGTCCTAGTTCGGGCGGCTACCTGCGGTCGACGTCACCGGAGTTCTAGCCACCGCCGATCCATTTCTCATTTTCTGTTTGCCTTTTCTCATCCACACCTGGGTCCCATTTCCATAATTACATGTGTCCTTATTTAATCCCTCTGTTTCCCCTCTGGGTTTTGTCCGTGATTAGTTATCTGTACGTTGTGGCTCCGTTGTGTCGTGAGCAGTGTGTTCACTACTGCTGTTAGTAGTTTGTTTTCTTCGAGTAAAGAAGTTTTGTCGCATCTCCGTTTCCTGCGCTTGATTTCACAAGACCTGCATCACAGAGCCATTACAGTTATATAGTTATTTATTCACTTGATACAGTGTGACAAAGAAAGAGAGGCGAGAGAGAGAAAAGATGAAAAAGGAAGAGCCATGCCTAAATCTTTAAAGGGATACTTCTGGATTTTGGCAATGAGGCTCTTTATCTATTTCCCCAGAGTCAGATGAACTCATGGATGCCATTTGTATGTCTCTGTGTGCGGTTTGAAGATCAAATAAATAACTCTATACGCCTATTTGCCAAAATCACGAAATATCCCTTTAAAGAACATCAACCATATACAGTAGACTATGGTATTTCAAGGGCCCAGTTTCCTGTAGGGACATAAATGTTTAATACATATCCATATTTCCAGTGGCAACAACACAACAGGACCAAATCTGTTTCTCAGATATCGATCCCAAAAAGAAATGATCCCCCATAACACAGATATTAGCTAGAACACAGACACAGCTGAGCCGTGAGCCACACCACCACTTCTCTAGATTCTTTAATTCAGCTCAGTTGTGTCTTTTTGCCCGGTGAAACTAAACAAAAAACGCCAGACAGACGTAATTTCTATATGGCCCAGATGAACTCTCTGCCAGACAGAGCCCCTCCCCCACATGCACATCAGCACATACATAAACACACACAGCCAGACAGACACTAAAGACTGCCAAATGTCAGCTGAGATCTGGGGCATTGGCTTGCAGGCACATCCCAGATGCCCATTTGGCCAGATGAGGTCCTCCAGTGGAGCATGTGGTTACCATGGTGACCCCACTAAAAAGGCATAAAGAGGAAATAATTCCCCTGGAGTGTGTGTGTGTGTGTGTGTGGGGGGTCCTGAGATGAAACATGCACTGAGAGTGGGCTGTTTTTATGCTTGTTTGACTTGGGGTTTTATTGTGCATTCACACCAACCAAGTGAGTTCCAGAGGCTTTTATAGCACCGATAATTACAGAAGCAGATTGACTTCCTTTGTTTCTGAAAATGACTAAATTAGTCTATAATTCTGAAAGCCATGAATTCAGATGTGTATATTATGTGTTTATTATTGTGTATTATTGTATATTTTGTGTATATTATTATATATTATGTATATATTATTGTATATTATTATGTGTAGGTTATTGTATATTATGTTTAGCTTATTGTATATTGTGTGTATATTATTGTATATTATGTGTATACTGTGTATATTATGTGTATATTATTGTATATTATTGTATATTGTTGTATATCATCTGTATATTATTGTATATTATGTGTATGTTATGTATTATGTGTATATTATTGTATATTATGTGTATATTATTGTATATTACTGTAGATCATCTGTATAGTATGTGTATATTATTGTGTATTATGGGTATATTATTGTATATTATGTGTATATTATTGTATATTATGTGTATATTGTTGTATATTATTGTATATCATCTGTATATTATTGTATATTATGTGTATATTATTGTATATTATTTTGTATTATTGGTATATTATTGTATATTATTGTATATTATGTGTATATTATTGTGTATTGTGTGTATATTAAGTGCCTATCAACATGTGCATACACTCACACATGTATTCCCTTATGTATTATTTTGGGGGCATGTAAACCCTAATGCATTTTAAAAACAAAGCAATTCAACCAGAAATGCACATGATCCAATTAAGGGCAGTACTCTACATGTAAACTGCTCTTTAAACAACATAATTGGTCCAGTAACACAGTTCAATCAACTACCATTTTCATTTGCTTTTCTGATTCTGTACAGAAAATGCTCAACATGATCGTAATAATTAAAATGAAATGAAATTTTACGTTAATCTGAACAGCATAGATTTTTTCTGTGTCCGACATACACTGCTCAAAAAAATAAAGGGAACACTAAAATAACACATCATAGATCTGAATGAATGAAATAATCTTATTAAATACTTTTTTCTTTACATAGTTGAATGTGCTGACAACAAAATCACACAAAAATTATCAATGGAAATCAAATTTATCAACCCATGGAGGTCTGGATTTGGAGTCACACTCAAAATTAAAGTGGAAAACCACACTACAGGCTGATCCAACTTTGATGTAATGTCCTTAAAACAAGTCAAAATGAGGCTCAGTAGTGTGTGTGGCCTCCACGTGCCTGAATGACCTCCCTACAACGCCTGGGCATGCTCCTGATGAGGTGGCGGATGGTCTCCTGAGGGATCTCCTCCCAGACCTGGACTAAAGCATCCGCCAACTCCTGGACAGTCTGTGGTGCAACGTGGCGTTGGTGGATGGAGCGAGACATGATGTCCCAGATGTGCTCAATTGGATTCAGGTCTGGGGAACGGGCGGGCCAGCACCTCCAGCATCAATGCCTTCCTCTTGCAGGAACTGCTGACACACTCCAGCCACATGAGGTCTAGCATTGTCTTGCATTAGGAGGAACCCAGGGCCAATCGCACCAGCATATGGTCTCACAAGGGGTCTGAGGATCTCATCTCGGTACCTAATGGCAGTCAGGCTACCTCTGGCGAGCACATGGAGGGCTGTGCGGCCCCCAAAGAAATGCCACCCCACACCATGACTGACCCACCGCCAAACCGGTCATGCTGGAGGATGTTGCAGGCAGCAGAACGCTCTCCACGGCGTCTCCAGACTCTGTCACGCCTGTCACGTGCTCAGTGTGAACCTGCTTTCATCTGTGAAGAGCACAGGGCGCCAGTGGCGAATTTGCCAATCTTGGTGTTCTCTGGCAAATGCCAAACGCCCTGCACGGTGTTGGGCTGTAAGCACAACCCCACCTGTGGACGTTGGGCCTCATACCACCCTCATGGAGTCTGTTTCTGACCGCTTGAGCAGACACATGCACATTTGTGGCCTGCTGGAGGTCATTTTGCAGGGCTCTGGCAGTGCTCCTCCTTGCACAAAGGCGGAGGTAGTGGTCCTGCTGCTGGGTTGTTGCCCTCCCACGGCCTCCTCCACGCCTCCTGATGTACTGGCCTGTCTCCCTGGTAGCGCCTCCATGCTCTGGACACTACGCTGACAGACACAGCAAACCTTCTTGCCACAGCTCGCATTGATGTGCCATCCTGGATGAGCTGCACTACCTGGAGACACTTGTGTGGGTTGTAGACTCGCCTCATGCTACCACTAGAGTGAAAGCACCGCCAGCATTCAAAAGTGACCAAAACATCAGCCAGGAAGCATAGGAACTGAGAAGTGGTCTGTGGTCACCACCTGCAGAACCACTCCTTTATTGGGGGTGTCTTGCTAATTGCCTATAATTTCCACCTGTTGTCTATTCCATTTGCACAACAGCATGTGAAATTTATTGTCAATCAGTGTTGCTTCCTAAGTGGACAGTTTGATTTCAAAGAAGTGTGATTGACTTGGAGTTACATTGTGTTGTTTAAGTGTTCCCTTTATTTTTTTGAGCAGTGTATAATTGCTGTTCTGTGCCGTCTTGTTCACCTTAAATCAGCATCTTTAAATAAACTTTATAGGGCAGTAATGGAAGGCCAGTGTGACCTCGAGGAACAATGGTGTGTGCTAAGTCCTAGACCTTCCCTGCTGTAGGAGGGAGAAGAATTTGAAATGAACACAGTGACTTCTAGTAAATCTGGGCTGAGAGGCACAGATTTATGGTTGTCTGAAACCTTGTTAATAGACTGGAATGGATCCTCCTCTTCCTCAAACATCTGAAAACGCCCAGAGGACCTGGATCTGCTGTTTCTCATTTTCTGTCAATCAAATCACAAAGAGACATAGAACTAGCTGGAGCCAAGGGGCAGCTTGGCCTTATGACCCTGTAACCTGATAACAAGAAATAATATGGTTACATGGTAGGAATCCCTTTAAAGAGCCATTCTATAACCAGTCATTCTGTAACCATCCATTCTATAACCAGTCATTCTATAACCAGTCGTTCTATAACCAGTCATTCTATAACCAGTCATTCTATAACCAGCCATTCTATAACCAGTCATTCTGTAACCAGCCATTCTATAACCAGTCATTCTATAACCAGCCATTCTGTAACCAGTTATTCTATAACCAGCCATTCTGTAACCAGTCATTCTGTAACCATTCATTCTGTAACCAGTCATTCTATTACCAGTCATTCTATAACCAGTCATTCTGTAACCAGTCATTCTATAACCAGTCATTATGTAACCAGTCATTCTGTAACCAGTCATTCTTTAACCAGCCATTCTTTAACCAGTCATTCTATAACCAGTCATTCTGTAACCAGCCAATCTGTAACCAGCCATTCTGTTACCAGCCATTCTGTTACCAGCCATTCTGTTACCAGCCATTCTATAACCAGTAGGACATTTTCTTTCCTGCTACCATGGAGAATAGAACAGGTGTGAGATTGTTTTGGTGATGTTATGTTGTGCATCCCTGCTCTCCGAGAGAGGTGGGGACACTTGGACGGATGGAAATACGATGGACGGGAAGGTTAGTTAGGTAGTTCCGTGGGTAAGTAGTCGGATAGAGAGAGAGAGAGAGAGTGAGGAAGGGAGGAAGGGAGTGAGGAAGATTAAAAGGAAGCGACTGCATGTGGATGACGGGGTACCACTGCATGCAGTTTCCACTCACTGATTTAAAATGTAAAATCAAATCAAATGTGAAATGCTTACGTACAAGCCCTTAACCAACAATGCAGTTCAAGAAATAAAGTTAAGAAAATATTTGGGGCTTTCCTCTGACACCGTCTAGTATATAGTCCTGGATGGCAGGAAGCTTTCCGCAGTGATGTACTGGGCCGTAGGCACTGCCCTCTGTAGCGCGTTACGGTAAGATGCCGAGCAGTTGCCATACCAGGCGGTGATGCAATCGGTCAGGATGCTCTCGATGGTGCAGCTGTAGACATTTTTGAGGACCTGGGGACCCATGTCAAAACTTTTCAGTCTCCTGAGGGGGAAAAGGTGTCGTCGTGCCCTCTTCACAACTGTCTTGTTGTGTTTGGACTATGATAGTTTGTTGGTGATGTGGACACCAAGGAACTTGAAACTGCCAGGTCTCTGACCTCTTCCCTATAGGCTGTCTCATCGTTGTTGGTGATCAGACCTACCTCTGTTGTGTCATCAGAAAACGTAATGATGGTGTTGGAGTCGTGCTTGGCCACACAGTTGTGGGTGAACAGGGAGTACAGGCGGCACAGCACGCACCTGTGAGGGGCCCCAGTGTTGAGGATCAGCAGATATGTTGTTGCCTACCCTTACCACCTTGGGTCGGCCCGTCAGGAAGTCCAGGACCCAGTTGCAGAGGGAGGTATTTAGTCCCAGGGTCCTTAGCTTAGTGATGAGCTTTGTGGGCACTATGTTGTTGAATGCTGAGCTGTAGTCAATTAACAGCATTCTCACATAGGTGTTCCTTTTGTCCAAGTGGGAAAGGGTAGTGTGGAGTGCGATTGAGATTGCTTGTTGATCTCCTTGTTGATGACCAGCCTTTCAAAGCACTTCATGGCCACCGACGTGAGTGCTACGGGCGGTAATCTTTAAGGCAGGTTAGCTATGGTTTCTTGGGCACAGGGACTATGGTGGTCTGTTTGAAACATGTAGGTATTACAGACTTGGTCAGGGAGTGGTTGAAAATGTCAGTGAAGACACACGCATGCTTTGAGTACATGTCCTGGTAATCCGATTTGCCCCGCGGCTTTGTGAATGTTGACCTGTTTAAAGGTCTTGCTCACATCGGCTACGGAGAGCGTGATCACACAGTCGTCCGGAACAGCTGGTGCTCTCATGCATGATTCAGTGTTGCTTGCCTCAAAGCGATCTTAAAAGGTAGTAGGATTCAATCTTAGTCCTATATCTTAGTCCTATATACATGTGAGGGCATAGTGGGATTTCTTATAAGCGTCCAGATTATTCTCCCACTCCTTGAAAGTGGCAGCTCTAGCCTTTAGCTCGGTGCGGATGTTGCCTGTAATCCATGGCTTCTGGTTGGGATATATACGTATGGTCACTATGGGGACGATGTCGTTGATGCACTTATTGATGAAGCTGGTGACTGAGGTAGTGTACTCCTCAATGCCATTGGATGAATCCCGGAACATATTCCAGTCTGTGCAAGCAAAACAGTCCTGTAGGGTAGCATCCGCATCATCTGACCACTTCCATATAGAGCGAGTCACTGGTACTTCCTGCTTTAGTTTTTGCTTGTAAGCAGGAATAAGCAGGATAGGATTATGGTCAGATTTGCCAAATGTACATGAGTACAGTCTGAGTGCCAGCATCGTTGTGGTAAATAGACTGCTACGAATAATATAGATGAGAACTCTCTTGGTTGATAGTGTGGTCTAGAGCTTATCATGAGGTAGTCTACCTCAGGCGAGCAATACCTCAAGACTTCTTTAATATTGGACATCGCGCACCACCAGTTGTTTACAAATAGACACACACACCCCGCCCCTCGTCTTACCAGACGTAGCTGCTCTGTCCTGCCGATTCACAGAAAAGCCAGCCATCTCTATATTATCCATGTAGTCGTTCAGCCACGTCTCGGTGAAACATAAGATATTACAGTTTTTAATCCAATTATTATTATTGGCACGTTGGCCAATAATACGGAGGGTACTGGTGGTTTACCTACTCGCGGCAAGTTCTTCCTGTGTATCCAGTCCATCTCCCGTGTCTCCAGTCCATCTCTCGTGTCTCCAGTCCATCTACTGTGTCTCCAGTCCGTCTACTGTGTCTCCAGTCCATCTCCCATGTCTCCAGTCCATCTCCTGTGTCTCCAGTCCATCTCCCGTGTCTCCAGTCCATCTCCCGTGTCTCCAGTCCGTCTCCTGTGTCTCCAGTCCATCTCCCATGTCTCCAGTCCGTCTCCTGTGTCTCCAGTCCATTTCCCATGTCTCCAGTCCATCTCCCGTGTCTCCAGTCCGTCTCCTGTGTCTCCAGTCCATCTCCCATGTCTCCAGTCTGTCTCCTGTGTCTCCAGTCCATCTCCCGTGTCTCCAGTCCATCTCCCGTGTCTCCAGTCCATCTCCTGTGTCTCCAGTCCATTTCCTGTGTCTCCAGTCCATCTCCTGTGTCTCCAGTCCATTTCCTGTGTCTCCAGTCCATCTTTTGTCTCCAGTCCATCTCCTGTGTCTCCAGTCTCTTAGTTGTCTCCTTCCTGTTGATACCACACCATCTCTATATCTGAGCTCGTGCAACCTCACAATACCATGTTAAAACCCAGGGAATGACTTTGGGGAACAGCCCTTCCGTATTTAGGTCATTAAGGTTGTAGATATACGTCACATTCATTTCAGAGGATGATACTTTTTTTATCTCTCCTCTTAAGGATCCAACCCTTTTTTTTCAATTTTCACCTAAAATGACACTCCCAAATCTAACTGCCTGTAGCTCAGGCCCTGAGTCAAGGATATGCATATTCTTGATACCATTTGAAAATAAACACTTTGAAGTTTGTGGAAATGTGAAAGGAATGTAGGAGAATATAACACATTAGATCTGGTAAAAGATTGTTTAAAAAATAAAAATTGTACCATCATCTTTTAAATGCAAGAGAACGGGCTTAATGTATTATTCCAGCCCAGGCACAAGTTAGACATTGGCCACTAGATGGCAGCACTGTATGTGCAAAGTTTTAGAGTGATCCAGTGAAATCTTGCATATCTATTCAAAATTAACCTAATTGGTTCATAATTGTGCACTCTCCTCAAACAATAGCATGGTATTCTTTCACTCTAATAGCTACTGTAAAATGGACAGTGCAGTTAGATTAACTATTGTATTTTTGTTTCTTACAACCTCATGCAAATCACATTAGCCTACGTTAGCTCAACCGTCCCACGGACAGGACACCGATCCTGATTAACACAGATATTTTTGTACCATTATTTACCAGGTTAGTTGACTGAGAACGTTCTCTTTTACCACAACGACCTGGGGAAGATATAGCCTTACTCACTGCCTATGCAAGCTCGTTGGAGATTCAGTAGAGAGGTCAAATTTCAGACTAGGGTTAAGTGTTCCACAAAGCAGTGTAGTCCTGTGTCTTGGTGGCCGTGATCTGATGCAGGGAAACGCTCCATTTCACCAGAGACTTACATCTCAGTCAGTCTACTGAAGCTAGCAAACCTCGTTTCTCAGCTGACCGTTTAGGTGGGAGTTACAGTAACAAGCTATGGAGCCTTGACCCCAGCAGCATCTCTAAGCCATTAATCTACTGTTCAACCCAGGAGGGGACTTGAGGGAGATATATGATGACTGTATCAGCACATGGGGAGATGGACAACAAGGATACAGAGGGATTGAGAATGAGAGATGATGAAACACAAATTGTTCTGGGCAGACAGTACAATGCTCCCGAGTGGCGCAGCGGTCTAAGGCACTGCATCTCAGTGCAAGAGGTGTCACTACAGTCCCTGGTTCGAAACCAGGCTGAATCACATCCAGCCGTGATTGGGAGTCCCATACGGTGGCACACAATTGGCCCAGCGTCTTCCGGGGTAGGCCGTCGTTGTAAATAAGAATTTGTTCTTAACTGACTTGCCTAGTTAAATAAAGGTTAAATAAATTAAAAAAAACAGTACAATGCAGTAACAATTAGGTCATAAGGTCAGCCCTTTTCCTTCAACTGACAAGTAGACCGTGAGAGGGAGGAGTCATAAAGGAGTCATAAAGGCTGTCATAAAGGAGTCATAAAGGCTGTCAGGAGTCATAAAGGAGTCATAAAGGCTGTCATAAAGGAGTCATAAAGGCTGTCAGGAGTCATAAAGGATGCAAGGTCATTTTAAGACATGGTGCTATTGCCTGAGGTGGGAATTGAGAGCAGGGTAATTTCACCACTACTCTTTTTGTGAGTGCTGTCTCTCAATTCAATTCAAGGGGCTTTATTGGCACAACATTAACATATGTTAACATTGCCATTGCAATGGTTGCAATGTCTCTGTCTGTCTGCCCCCCCCCTCTTTCAATTCAATTCAATTTCAATTGAAGGGCTTTATTGGCATGGGAAACATACGTTTACATTGCCAAAGCAAGTGAAATTGATAAAAAACTAAAGTGAAATAAACAATAAAGATAAACAGTAAACATTACACTCACAAAAGTTCCAAAGGAATAGAGACATTTCAATGGTCAGGCCAGTTGAGAACAAGTTCTCATTTGTCAACTGCGACCTGGCCAAGATAAAGTAGATAAACTGATTGTCCTTTTCTTGTGGCAACAGGTCACAAATCTTGCTGCTGTGATGGCACACTGTGGTATTTCACCCAATAGATATGGGATTTTATCTCTCTTTCTCTCTCTGTGTGTGTCTCTCTCTCTCTCTCTCTCTCTCTCTCTCTCTCTCTCTCTCTGTCACTCTCTCTCTCTCTTTCTCTCTCTCTCTCTCACTCTCTGTCACTCTCTCTCCCTCTCTCTCTCTCTCTCGCTCTGTGTGTCTCTTTTTTCTGTGGAAGATGACCTTATCAACTCCCACAAGCTACACGTTTGAATGCTGTTGTTTTATGTTACTTACATTATACTACAAAATCCAATGGCCTTACTGTAAATCAAAAATGTAAACCCAACAAATAATAATTGTATTTGCTTCCATGTCTGCCTTTGCTACAGTCTCAGCCATCTTAAGCTCTCCTCTCACAAAGCAATCTTTTACAGAAACAAATGTATCTTCCTATTAAATTAAAAAATACATTATTTTCTTTTGTGCTTTCAAATACATTTCTCTTTCCAAGCCTCTTATTTTCTTTAAAAAAAAAAATCTTAAAAAAAAAATGGATCCCCTATTTGTCCTACCACTAACCACATAATGATAGTAACACTATAGGGAAGCCAACATCGCTCACAAATCACACATCGCACCCAAAGATAGTCTCAAACAAGATCAAATCTCAGTCCTTGGGGTGTCCTAGAGGGTGGTTCATTCCGCGATGCACATTATTGTATTTTGTCTTGAGTGTTAGGTCTATGAATCCTCATGTCTGAGGGGTCTGGTGTTCAGTGTAGAGCACAGGCACTGGGCGTACTCTCTCTCTTTCTCTCTCTCTCTCTCTCTCTTTCTCTCTTGCTCTGTATCTATGTACTGTTGCCTCATCGTTCAGACCCTGGGCACAAAGAAAAACCGAGGGGAAAACAAAAAAATGTCATCACCCTTCTGAAATGTTAAGTTGTTTTTTTCTGTATACAAAACAACTTAGTCTCTGTGTGTGTGTGTTGAATGTGTGTGCGTGTGTGTGTGTGTGTGTGTGTGTGTGTGTGTGTGTGTGTGTGTGTGTGTGTGTGTGTGTGTGTGTGTGTGTGTGTGTGTGTGTGTGTGTGTGTGTGCGTGCGTATACAGTATGTGGACGGATGGGGACTGAGAGGTACTTGGTGACAACAATAATTTTATTAACTTAATTAGCCTTGAAGATCAAACAGCCAGGAGCGCATTATAAATCCATATTTTTATTTCCCTTCAGAAACAATTCAGACTATCTGATGTCTGTACAACCATGCTGTCTGGCTCCCTGTTGGGATGTCTGCCATGTAGCAGTACACATATCACTTACAACAAATTATATTTGTTTTCAGGAACAAAGATCTGTGATCACAGGTTTAGAACAGTGATGGATTATCTTTGTTCTAAAAATCTTTAACAATAGCAAAGTATTGTGTTTCAAGAAAAATGTACACAGAAGAAGAATCTCAGTCCAGAGATAACATATGGCTGCTGGAGTAAATGTACCACGGCAGGACCGGTGTCATTGTGAGGAGTTATTTCCCTTCTTTCTAAGTAAGGAGACGTACATTACCTTTTTCCCAAGACTAGCTATTAAAGCTGCTAGCTGTATTTCCAATGTGAGGTAGCAGACTCTCTCGGTCTAAACCAATTTTTATATTTTATTGCCGCCTAGTGGTGCAGCATGACAATGCAGTATTCTAACTAAGTGCAGCACATCCGGTTGATTTAAAGGTGTACTGGAGGATAACTGAAGGTTTTGGAAGGAGCTAGTCTTAATTTAAATTTGAACTTAAACAAACATTAGACGAATACTCTTGTAATGAACAATACAATTAATGCTTAATAACAATTAATAACAGTACAGTAGGACAACAGATTGTTTATTTTAAGATGTAGGCATGACATAATAGTCAGACACCTCAGTGGGCTCAGACACCTCAGTGGGCTCAGATACCTCAGTGGGCTCAGACACCTCAGTGGGCTCAGACGCCTCAGTGGGCTCAGATACCTCAGTGGGCTCAGACACCTCAGTGGGCTCAGACACCTCAGTGGGCTCAGACACCTCAGTATGTCCCTCTGACTTGCAATTAGTTTCCTTAGCATATGACAACAAATATGGACCATGCTGCACATTGATCAATCACTACAGATGAACAGAGAAACTATTCAAATTGGACAAAAATAAAAATGCATAGACTAAATATGCCTAAAATACATTGGCAATCTTCTAAGAAAAATAGTTTTCTTGAATGATCTTCATCCTCAAACCACTGTAATATTGATTCCCCTCCAGTTTGGGATGGGGACATACTGGTCACACTTAGGACCAGTCAGGTGTTTGTCACAAGTTAATGTGTAAGAGAATGAGAAACTACCATGGTTCAGCCCACAGTTATGATAATGGTTCTCATGCTGTATGTTTATAGTGCACCCACCCAGGTGGTCATCAACATGTTGATCCTTCTCCCATACCTGGAGCATTAGATGATGATGGGTATTTACATCATAGAAGTATACTAGTGAGTCTGTATTGATTTTCATGCCACAATTTGACCAAACCCTCTGGTTCGGCCCAGCAATCACCCCTTATACTGAACCCACGGTCCACAAAGACAGTCAGTCTGCCTCTCCCTACCAACAGAGGGCAGCAATCAGGAGACAGGTTGGGAGAACTCACCCCGCACGGTGTCTGTTCTGTCTTGTTTTTCTCAATCCCATCACATTCTGACTAATAGCTGCTTGTAGATTATCCCTCACCTCAGTGTCATGAACCAAGTCATGCAGAGGGAGAACAGTGAAGGATAGGATGTCTGGGATCCTTTGTAGACCTTTCAGACATTTTGTGAAGCCTTCAGAGTCTGGTTTGGTCATGGAAGCCTCACCCATCCAGCCATCCCCACCTGTCACCTCAGTGCTGTGGTTCAGGAAAACCTTGTCATAACCTGTAATACTGTCTTCATTATTAAAGACCTTTGAACATTGCCCACTCAACACATTTAACAACCCCGTGCCATCAGACAACCCCATACTAAGACAGGTCTGCACCTGGGACACAGAGACCTGGTTCAGTGTGGCCAAGCAGGTGCCGATGCCAGTCACCCTCTTCATCCTCCCCCCAAGGTCCACCAGGTGAATGTAGTGGGTTCCATAGCCGTCAATGAACTGCTGGTACGGCTCACTGCTGTTGGACGCATACTCCTTTGGGAGAGAAGCTATGTTGAACAGCTGGTACGGCTTACTGGTTTATACAAATCTCTGCTGTTGAAAACTAACTGTTAGTCTAAAATAATTGTGAGATAATGTCTAAATACCTTTTTATAGTGGAGATCAAGTTTGTAAATTGCCTGGCTGGGCTGATGAGACAGTGGATTGCGCAGTCAGATGAAATAGAGTAAATAGGCTTTTTAAGGTCATAGTTTTCAAAATGTCTGTTCTCTCTCATGGTAGCCAAAGTCTTCATAAAATGATCTATTTTTCCGCTCTCTTATATAGTACTAATATGAAAGTACGAAACACATTAGGCTAAAAGTGCATCAGAAAACATTGTGTAACTTGTTATTGTTATTGATAATGACATCTTCCTCATGGTTTTTGAAAGATGTGATACATAGCCTAAATATTTGAAATTATTTAGTGCTACTCTTATCTCATCATTACAACCCCAAAAACATTAGTTGCAGGGATATATTCGATATTGTTTGTTTACATTTTCAACAAGAACGAGAACCAAAATTGACTAAGATGCTTAATACTTTACTATTATCACTGACGCCTAATCAGAATAAAAACTGCTGCATCATGAGTCCAAAGGGTACATCTCATATCTAGTTATAATGCCAAATCATAAACACAGATTAAAATGAGAAAACATGTCTATTGATGTGAAGGCTATATAAAACTGTTGTCAATATAAAAATGCCACTCCGTAGTCATTTAGCAGAGCTCTTATCCACAGCGACTTACAGTAGCAGTTAGGGTTAAGTGCTTTAATGAATTATTTATTTTTCTACTTAGGCAACAGGGTTGACATGTTATGCTCGATCCGCTCAGTTGACTATTAGATGTTAAATGTTAATTTTGAAAATATTATTTAAAAAGGAATAGTTTTCCAATTTTAAAATTAGATTTCAGTTCACAATACAGGGTTGACCTTAAACCTGAGGGACACATGTGAATCACATCAAATAAATAATGGTTTTCTGAAACGGCTTTGTTTAAACAACCAAATAACTAGGGCTTTACAATGATGGTGGAAAATCTTCCTATAAGTGAGACAAACTTGATCCCTGTAGGCAATCAGTCATAAATTGTGTGTTTAGGATTTTTGTGATGCATATCACGACTACATTATATGCCTAGCCTGTCCTGGCTCAGGTGTTTTAAAACATGTGCAGATGAAAACAGGAACAGTAGTGTTTCTTATGGCCTCACAGTGCGAGCACTAGGGTCCATTCTTTATCCTACCAATCTTTATACTGGATGGGTTAGTGTTTAAATGTCCACGTTATTAGAGACAATGAAAACATTGAAATACAAATCCCATCAGATTTCCCAGAGTCTTGAAGAATATAACTTATAAATGCCCAAATAGGCTTACTATAACTATTGTACCCAAAACCCAAAATATAAGTTTGTTTTAATTGTAAACAAACTTCAATATAGCTTCATAACATAGTTTAAACTAAAATGTTGATCCCATGGATGGTCACTCCTTGCATCATAGCTCTGTCTATGAATTTGAGATTGGGTTACACTTCTCCACTCCCATCTCTCAGCTGTTAACAAAAACAAATGGTGGTGTTTTGAATTGTTTTATTTTTTAATTTTTTTATCAGAAAATAGTGGTGTATTTGTTATGGTAATACAAAAAATAAAAATGTTAGATATAAATGTCAAATATATGTGAAATAAAATGTCTTTACTTTGTGCGGAATACAATATGTCCTGAACATGTGTTTGTCCCCCTAGTGAGGCGCATTTTGCACAGATAGGAACCAAGTCGGCGCTTGTTTCCAGTCGGAACACTCGTTGAATGGGCGGATGAAATGGCGGACCAAGAAGTCTCGGTGAGGCAGTTCGTTACTGTTACTGATGTTGATGATGACAGGGCCCGGTTCTTCTTGGAGTCTGCCGGCTGGGATTTGCAGGTATGTACAAGTTGTACTAAATGTGATATTTTATTTTAACACACGACGACATACGAATGACAGTAGTTAGCTGCCAGTCCACCACACAACGTTGCAAGCCGGTACTCGGTAACGGTAGCTTCTTTCTGCAAGTCACTCTTTCTCACAACAAAAGCTTGAATGACCATTGCTGTCTTATTCCCTAGGACCTATATCTACCAATCAGTTTCATAAAGTTACCAATGTTTTACTGCCACTGTCTAATAGTTAGCTTGTTTAAATGTTAGCTTGCTGACATCTGTGTCATTGAATGAATGGCTCACTCTGGCTAGCAGGTTGGCTAGCTTGCTCTCAGACTGGCAGATCGCGTTGTCCAGCAGTTAACCTACTTCATATTCATAACTAGCTAACATTAATCTTCATTAAGTGACTGAGATGATAGGATGCGAAAATCTGATAAATTAGCTAACTATCTTGTATGCTAGTTGAAGAACATCCCTTTTTAATTTGGCAAGTTCACAATTAAGCTCTAGCAAAGTAGTTAGCGATCCGATTTAGACTGACTAGACACTGATATCTTGATGTTTGGATGACATGGCGTCTTGGTCTGTTTCCTTAGCTTGCCCTGGCCAGTTTCTTTGAAGATGTCCCTGAGGATGACATAGTGACACTTCCTCAGCCAGAGAGTGGTGGATCCTCTGTGCCTCATCCTACAGGGCCCAGGTACATAGCTAACTAACTGACCTCCTGTAAATCTATTGTTACTCAGTTAGTCTCTGTATAATTTAGGATAGGCAATATCTAAGTCATTTCAGTGTTTCTCTTGTCAAACTTCCCAAAAATATTATATGAAGCATTTCATGTTACACAATTGTTGTTGATTGTTATTTGTTGTGTTGCCGTTGTGTAAAGGAGTGAAAATAGGGTGACCTCCTTCAGAGATATGATGCATGAGGAAGTTGATGACAGTGATGAGGAGGAAGGGCAAAGGTAGGTCTGACTATACTTCTATGACTTTGGGGGTGTATTCAATGAATTTCACATTGCATGTAGTCTATGTGCATTTTGGACAGAGTGTAGTGAGGCTCTAGGTCCCAGATCTGTTTGTGTTTTTGCCTACTCCATTGTCAAGCCAAACAGCATGACAATTCCATGAGGAGTTGGCAAGAGAGCAGAAACACATAAACAGACTGGTACCCAGGCTAGTGAGCCTCCAGAATGTTTATGCATTCAGTTCTCTGAAGGCTGGTAATGCTTTCTGCTGCATCAACAGATTTTGCTGGGTGGGGGTGGGGTCCCTGTGTTATTGTTTTCATCGTCCACACAATCGCAGCACTGGTGTTGTAACCAGAAGCTTGGACAGGATCCAAAATCCAGGTGGTTTTGTTTCCCTTCAATGGCCACATCCTCCCTCTGCCTCCCTCCAGGTTCTTTGCTGGGGGCTCTGAACGCAGTGGGCAGCAGATAGTGGGACCCCCCAAAAAGAAGAGCTCTAATGAGGTGGTGGAGGACCTCTTCAAGGGGGCTAAGGAGCATGGGGCTGTACCCGTGGAGAAGGCTGGGAGGGGCCCAGGAGAGCCTAGTCGAGCCAGGGTATGAAAAGCTTCTCAGTAATACGTTCTTCACCAGGATCATTCCTCTTTAATTTACTGATCATAATCTCAGCAAAAAAAATATTTTCAGCAAACTTAACATGTGTAAATACTTGTATGAACATAACAAGGTTCAACAACTGAGATATAAACTGAACAAGTTCCACAGACATGTGACTAACAGAAATTGAATAATGTGTCCCTGAACAAAGGGGGTTAAACAGTCAGTATCTGGTGTGGCCACCAGCTGCATTAAGTACTGCAGTGCATCTCCTCCTCATGGACTGCACAAGATTTGCCACTTCTTGCTGTGAGATGTTACCCCACTTCCACCAAGGCACTTGCACATTTCCAGACATTTCTGGGGGGAATGGCCCTAGCCCTCACCCTCCGATCCAACAGGTCCCAGATGTGCCTCCTTGCAGCATGCCTAAGGCACGTTCACGCAGACGAGCAGGGACCCTGGGCATCTTTCTTTTGATGTTTTTCAGAGTCAGTAGAAAGGCCTCTTTAGTGTCCTAAGTTTTCATAACTGTGACCTTAATTGCCTACCGTCTGTAAGCTGTTAGTGTCTTAACGACCGTTCCACAGGTGCATGTTCATTAATTGTTTATGGTTCATTGAACAAGCATGGGAAACAGTGTTTTAAACCCTTTACAATGAAGATCTGTGAAGTTATTATTAAAAAAAAAAAAAATGTGTGTTATTAGCCCTGTGTTTTGGGATTGATAGAGCTATTGGTGTACGATGTTAGTTGTCATGTTTTTCTAACTTTCTCTCCTCTTTCCCCTCCTTCTAGCCCTTTATTGGTGGTGGCTACCGGCTTGGTGCAGCGCCTGAGGAGGAGCCTGTTTACGTGGCTGGGGAGAGAAGAGCAGCTAACAGCCAGCAGGATGTGAGTGTTTCACAGTGAATTTATTTACATTTTTTTTGTATTGCTAGTATACATTAGATCTCAGAAGAAAACATTTACTTCAGTTTACTTCTTGACTTACTTCTATTTTTTCTTTACTACGTGCTGAAGGTGCATGTAGTCCTGAAGCTGTGGAAGACAGGTTTCAGCCTGGATGACGGTGAACTCAGAAACTACAGTGACCCTGGCAACGCCATCTTCCTGGAGTCCATCCGCAGGGGGTGAGTACACTGTCTGTACCGTATCCTTGTCATACTATTTATATGCATGACAGCATCACATAACTTATTCAATGGATTTAGGAAAATTATACATGGATTTATGGCACTGGACATCTGGAGGCTACTTGTCTCTCTGTTTTCTTATTGCCGGAGCATTTTCATAATAGAAGTCATTCCTCCTTTCAGGGAGATTCCTTTGGAGCTGAGGCAGCGTTCCCGAGGGGGTCAGGTCAACTTGGATATGGAGGACCATCGGGATGAGGACTTCTCCAAACCCAAGGTTGCCTTCAAGGCATTCGGTGGCGAAGGACAGAAACTGGGCAGGTGGGTGAGTTCTATTCTAATAGAATTCAACACAGTGGAAAGGAATGAAATTGTCCCCCCTTTTCAGCACAATGCTTTAGCAAGGTGACTGTTACACCTGATTACCACAAGGGGGTAGTAAGGGGACTGTTACACCTGATTACCACAAGGGGGTAGTAGGGGACTTTTGGCACAAAGTGAAATTGTATTTGATGGACTTTTGAAGGTAAAATCTAAATGTAACCCAGCAATTTTTCAAAACATGAAATTATCTTCTGAGAAAATGTGTACTTATAATATTTTCTTCAAGTCTATTTAAAATATTTAAAAATCACAATAAATGTCTCTTTCACACCTCACCCGTCCATTCAGTGCCACCCCTGAGCTGGTGTCTGCTCCGTGTATGGGGGACCAGGACCAGGTAGCCAGTGAGGCCCAGGCCATCGCCTCTGTAAACCTGGACGCCTCCAAGCCTGTGACCAACATCCAGATCAGACTGGCCGACGGGGGGAGACTGGTGCAGAAGTTCAACCACACTCACAGGTTTTGATGAAGCCATGAAGCTCTACTTTACTCCCTCTATGAAGTGCGCGTCCAACACCATATTACCTACTTTCTCATCATCATTTCTCTTCCCGTCCTCAGGGTGTCAGACGTGCGTCAGTTTGTGGTGGGAGCTCGCCCTTTGATGGCGGCGACAGAGTTTGTGCTCATGACAACCTTCCCCAACAAGGAGCTGACTGATGAGAGCCAGTCGCTGCAGGATGCCAACCTGCTCAACGCAGTCATTGTGCAGCGGCTAAAGTGATGGAGCCCCCTGGTGGCCTGGCTGGTTCACAGCTCTTTTACCCCCCTGAGGGATGAGACACCATGGACTTATGGACTTCTAATTCTTTTTTTTTTTTTTTTCTATAGTGATGATACATTTTCCGTCTTCAGCTGTTTGCGAAGGGAAGTGGGGAGCGGATAAGGCTTTGATGAAAGACCGATCTGGTGGTAAAAGCTGTTTAGAAAGTAGTAGGTGAACACGCACAGTAACAATAAAGCTTTCTTAACAGTTTCAGAGATTGCTTTAGATGTTTATAATACTGTCATTCGTTTTGTTCATCTTCCACTCATCTCTCATCTGGCTCAACTCTTGCCTGCTTTTCCCACACAAGTTCCCATCAACTCAACTGAAAATGTACCCGTGCATCCCCAACGTACACCAGTAGCCTTATGATCTATGCTCCCATCAATTCACAATCACGACAAACCATCAACAACAAAAGAACCGAATTTTTATACAAAGACTTTTTTTCTTTCTTTTACCAATATAAACTGAGTGTACAACACATTAAGGACACCTTCCTAATATTGAGTTGCAACACGTTCATGTTTTTAAATGTATCTATCAGTTACACATACATGTCAGTACATAAACACAACAAGTAGGTCACATGGGGGAGAGGCGTTGGGCCGTGAGGTGTTGCTTTATTTGTTTTTTAAAACCAGGTTTGCTGTCCTCATGGCTCTGTATAATACTGTACGTTTTCTTAAATTTGTTCTGGACCTGTGGACTGTGAAAAGACCCCTGGTGGCATGTCTGGTGGGGTAAGTGTATGTAACTTGACTATGCAAACAATTTGGAATTTCCAACACATTAAGGCTTCTTATAAAAACAAGAAGTGACGCAGTCAGTCTTTCCAGAGCATCTCTATATTACGGACAGAACTCTCCCCATCTTTATAACTATTTAATTTATATGTTTTGACCATGACAGTTTACAATCGGAGGTAACGCAAAGTAATTTTGTCTCTTCAACTTGTTCAACAGCCACTCCATTCATTACCAGATTCAGCTGAGGTCTAGAACTTAGGGAATTATTTGTACCAAATACAATGCTCTTAGTTTTAGAGCTGTTTAAGACCAGTTTATTACTGGCCTCCCATTCCAAAACAGACTGCAACTTGTTGAATCAACAGGATTCTTGGGCGCACATGTTTTGTTTAATGCCAGTGGCATGTCATTGGTAAACAGAAAAGAGTAGAGGACCTAGAGAGCTGCCTTGCGGTACACCACACTTTACATATTTGACATTAGAGAAGCTTCCATTGAAGAAAACCCTCAGTTATATTAGATCGATATCTCTGAAACCATGATATGGTTGAAAAGCCTTAACACATACGTTTTCTCAACAACAGGTTATGGTCAATAATATCAAAAGCTGCACTGAAATCTAACAGGAAAGGAATGAAATTGTCCCCCCTTTTCAGCACAATGCTTTAGTAAGGTGACTGTTACACCTGATTACCACAAGGGGGTAGTAGGGGACTGTTACACCTGATTACCACAATCTTCTTCAAAATGTATTTCAACCAATCATCAGTCATTTGTGTCAGTGCAGTATATGTTGAGTGCCCTTCTCTATAAGCATGCTGAACGCCTGTTGTTAATTTGATTAAAAATAAATAGAATTGTATTGGTCAAACGCAATTGTTTCCAACAGTTTGCTAAGAGCTGACAGCAAGCTGATAGGTCTGCTGTTGGCTTCCCTCTAGGCCTGAGGACAAAGACTTTCCTCTAGGCTCAGATTAAATATATGACAGGTGTGAGAAATGGCTATAGAGTCAGCTACCATCCTCAGTAGCTTGCCATCTGCACTGAACAAAAATATAAATGCAACATGTAAAGTGTTGGTTTCTGAAGCTGAAACTGGGGACACAGTTTTGTCACACAACACCACAGATGCCTCAAGTTTTGAGGGTGTGTGCAATTGGCATGCTGAATGCAGGAATGTCCACCAGAGCTGTTGCCAGAGAATTTAATGTTAATTTCACTACCATAAGCTGGCTCCAATGTTGTTTTAGAGAATTTGGTAGTATGTTCAAATGGCATTACAACCGCAGGCCATGTGTAACCACGCCATCCCAGGACCTCCACATCCGGTTTCTTCACCTGCAGGATCGTCTGAGGGGGGTAACTCAGTAAAATCTTTGAAATTGTTGCATGTTGCACTTATATTTTGGTTCATTATATCAGTATAAATAGCCTACCTACAACTGGTAAAAAGTTGTTTCCGTGACTCAGCTGCAACACTCTCAACCAGTGCTCTCAACGCACACACTCACTCATTCAGTCCGCAACAGCCTGATCACTGCCTGATAGTCAGCAGCATGTAACAGTGAAATATAAAGTACCAGTCAAAAGAATCTCAACTAAAAAATATATTTTGATTTGTTTAACACTTTTTGTTACTACATGATTCCATATGTTATTTCATAGATTTAATGTCTTCACTATTATTCTACAATGTAGAAAATAGTAAAAATAAAGAAAAACCCTGGAATGAGTAGGTGTGTCCAAACCTTTGACTGGTACTGTATATATTATGCATAAACACTCCACCCTTAGGATTGTTCAGCATGTCAAGAACCATTTCAACAGTAACATCTGTTACCCCCAATATCTCTTTTGCCGTCTCCTCAATAACCTTCACCTGGCAATTCTGCTTTCCACAACCCAAGTCGTATTGATAACCTTACCAATAAAAGCTATGAAGTCAACTTTACTCATTATCAAAGTGTCCTTTGACATCGCACATTCATGAACAAGATTTCTGAACAGGCCTCAAAACCATGCCAGGACCAGCAGAAGCATCAGCCCCGACAGTAGGTCCACTTACTACAGGTACATCCATGTCCGCTCCATCAGTCTGACAGTAGGTCCACTTACTACAGGTACATCCATGTCCGCTCCATCAGTCTGACAGTAGGTCCACTTACCACAGGTACATCCATGTCAGCTCCATCAGTCTGACAGTAGGTCCACTTACTACAGGTACATCCATCTCAGATCCATCAGTCTGACAGTAGGTCCACTTACTACAGGTACATCCATGTCAGCTCCATCAGTCTGACAGTAGGTCCACTTACTACAGGTACATCCATGTCAGCTCCATCAGTCTGCACTGTAGTTCTACCAATCTGTTTTATGGCCTCTGCGTACGATACATCATGACTGATCCTATATCTCTGAGCCTCTCTAGCCTCTCTCTGTACCGGGGATCCACCAAATGCTGCACTGTGTTCTCCCCCACAATTACAGCACTTAACCTTCACATTGCTTCCACATTCACCATAATCACGTTTCCCTCCACACTTGGCACATCTTTCCTTTACACTAAGCAGCTACATGTCCCATTCTTTGGCATCTAAAACATTGCAGTGCATATGGGACACATTCTCTAACAATGAAACTAAGGAATCCTATATGTACTTTTCCCGGCAAGACTTTCTCAAACCTCAGCATGACTGATAAGCTTTCACTTCTTTGACTCTCTTTCCTACTGATCAACCTTTTGGCCTCAATCACTCTGCCTCCCTTCAGTTTCTCTTTAATATCATCTGTGGACATAGATATTGGGACACCAGTGATGACTCCCCTCAACCTAGCGTAAGCACCAGGGACATGGTTTTTAAACTTCTTCCCATTAAGCTTTTCCATTTTCAGATTCTTCTCTTGCTGAGCCTGGCTACCACACAATATAAACATACTACCATTTCCAATGATCCAAGCTAATTTGACTTCAACTACCTCTTTCTCTACAGCGTTAGTCAGATAGGGCGTAAGTGAGGCCCTGTGGTCTCATCAAACACCATCACCACTTTCCACACCAACACATCACTACTCCTGCTTCCTACCTTGGCCCTCTTTATGCTTTCTTTACTAGACGCTCCACTGCTTTCTGTAGCATGATCTCTCTTCTTCCTGTGTCTTTCAGTATCACGATCTCTCTTCTTCCTGTGTCTTTCAGTATCACGATCTCTCTTCTTCCTGTGTCTTTCAGTATCACGATCTCTCTTCTTCCTGTGTCTTTCAGTATCATGATCTCTCTTCTTCCTGTGTCTTTCAGTATCATGATCTCTCTTCTTCCTGTAGCATGATCTCTCTTCTTCCTGTGTCTTTCTGTATCATGATCTCTCTTCCTGTGTCTTTCAGTATCATGATCTCTCTTCTTCCTGTGTCTTTCAGTATCATGATCTCTCTTCTTCCTGTGTCTTTCAGTATCATGATCTCTTCTTCCTGTGTCTTTCAGTATCATGATCTCTCTTCTTCCTGTGTCATTCTGTATCATGATCTCTCTTCTTCCTGTGTCATTCTGTATCATGATCTCTCTTCTTCCTGTGTCTTTCAGTATCACGATCTCTCTTCTTCCTGTGTCTTTCAGTATCACGATCTCTCTTCTTCCTGTGTCTTTCAGTATCATGATCTCTCTTCTTCCTGTGTCTTTCAGTATCATGATCTCTCTTCTTCCTGTGTCTTTCAGTATCATGATCTCTCTTCTTCCTGTGTCTTTCAGTATCATGATCTCTCTTCTTCCTGTGTCTTTCAGTATCACGATCTCTCTTCTTCCTGTGTCTTTCAGTATCATGATCTCTCTTCTTCCTGTAGCATGATCTCTCTTCTTCCTGTGTCTTTCTGTATCATGATCTCTCTTCTTCCTGTGTCTTTCTGTATCATGATCTCTCTTCTTCCTGTGTCTTTCTGTATCATGATCTCTCTTCTTCCTGTGTCTTTCAGTATCATGAACTCTCTTCTTCCTGTGTCTTTCTGTATCATGATCTCTCTTCTTCCTGTGTCTTTCTGTATCATGATCTCTCTTCTTCCTGTGTCTTTCTGTATCATGATCTCTCTTCTTCCTGTGTCTTTCAGTATCACGATCTCTCTTCTTCCTGTGTCTTTCAGTATCACGATCTCTCTTCTTCCTGTGTCTTTCAGTATCACGATCTCTCTTCTTCTTGTGTCTTTCTGTATCATGATCTCTCTTCTTCCTGTGTCTTTCAGTATCACGATCTCTCTTCTTCTTGTGTCTTTCTGTATCATGATCTCTCTTCTTCCTGTGTCTTTCAGTATCATGATCTCTCTTCTTCCTGTGTCTTTCTGTATCACGATCTCTCTTCTTCTTGTGTCTTTCAGTATCATGATCTCTCTTCTTCTTGTGTCTTTCTGTATCATGATCTCTCTTCTTCCTGTGTCTTTCTGTAGCATGATCTCTCTTCTTCCTGTGTCTTTCTGTATCATGATCTCTCTTCTTCCTGTGTCTTTCTGTATCATGATCTCTCTTCTTCCTGTGTCTTTCAGTATCATGATCTCTCTTCTTCCTGTGTCTTTCAGTATCACGATCTCTCTTCTTCCTGTGTCTTTCAGTATCATGATCTCTCTTCTTCCTGTAGCATGATCTCTCTTCTTCCTGTGTCTTTCTGTATCATGATCTCTCTTCTTCCTGTGTCTTTCTGTATCATGATCTCTCTTCTTCCTGTGTCTTTCAGTATCACGATCTCTCTTCCTGTGTCTTTCTGTATCACGATCTCTCTTCTTCCTGTGTCGTTCTGTATCACGATCTCTCTTCTTCCTGTGTCTTTCAGTATCACGATCTCTCTTCTTCCTGTGTCTTTCTGTATCATGATCTCTCTTCTTCCTGTGTCTTTCTGTATCATGATCTCTCTTCTTCCTGTGTCTTTCTGTATCATGATCTCTCTTCTTCCTGTGTCTTTCAGTATCATGATCTCTCTTCTTCCTGTAGCATGATCTCTCTTCTTCCTGTGTCTTTCTGTATCATGATCTCTCTTCCTGTGTCTTTCTGTATCATGATCTCTCTTCTTCCTGTGTCTTTCTGTATCATGATCTCTCTTCTTCCTGTGTCTTTCAGTATCACGATCTCTCTTCTTCCTGTGTCTTTCAGTATCACGATCTCTCTTCTTCCTGTGTCTTTCAGTATCATGATCTCTCTTCTTCCTGTGTCTTTCAGTATCATGATCTCTCTTCTTCCTGTAGCATGATCTCTCTTCTTCCTGTGTCTTTCTGTATCATGATCTCTCTTCCTGTGTCTTTCAGTATCATGATCTCTCTTCTTCCTGTGTCTTTCAGTATCATGATCTCTCTTCTTCCTGTGTCTTTCAGTATCATGATCTCTCTTCTTCCTGTGTCTTTCAGTATCATGATCTCTCTTCTTCCTGTGTCATTCTGTATCATGATCTCTCTTCTTCCTGTGTCATTCTGTATCATGATCTCTCTTCTTCCTGTGTCTTTCAGTATCACGATCTCTCTTCTTCCTGTGTCTTTCAGTATCACGATCTCTCTTCTTCCTGTGTCTTTCAGTATCATGATCTCTCTTCTTCCTGTGTCTTTCAGTATCACGATCTCTCTTCTTCCTGTGTCTTTCAGTATCATGATCTCTCTTCTTCCTGTAGCATGATCTCTCTTCTTCCTGTGTCTTTCTGTATCATGATCTCTCTTCTTCCTGTGTCTTTCTGTATCATGATCTCTCTTCTTCCTGTGTCTTTCTGTATCATGATCTCTCTTCTTCCTGTGTCTTTCAGTATCATGAACTCTCTTCTTCCTGTGTCTTTCTGTATCATGATCTCTCTTCTTCCTGTGTCTTTCTGTATCATGATCTCTCTTCTTCCTGTGTCTTTCTGTATCATGATCTCTCTTCTTCCTGTGTCTTTCAGTATCACGATCTCTCTTCTTCCTGTGTCTTTCAGTATCACGATCTCTCTTCTTCCTGTGTCTTTCAGTATCACGATCTCTCTTCTTCTTGTGTCTTTCTGTATCATGATCTCTCTTCTTCCTGTGTCTTTCAGTATCACGATCTCTCTTCTTCTTGTGTCTTTCTGTATCATGATCTCTCTTCTTCCTGTGTCTTTCAGTATCATGATCTCTCTTCTTCCTGTGTCTTTCTGTATCACGATCTCTCTTCTTCTTGTGTCTTTCAGTATCATGATCTCTCTTCTTCTTGTGTCTTTCTGTATCATGATCTCTCTTCTTCCTGTGTCTTTCTGTAGCATGATCTCTCTTCTTCCTGTGTCTTTCTGTATCATGATCTCTCTTCTTCCTGTGTCTTTCTGTATCATGATCTCTCTTCTTCCTGTGTCTTTCAGTATCATGATCTCTCTTCTTCCTGTGTCTTTCAGTATCACGATCTCTCTTCTTCCTGTGTCTTTCAGTATCATGATCTCTCTTCTTCCTGTAGCATGATCTCTCTTCTTCCTGTGTCTTTCTGTATCATGATCTCTCTTCTTCCTGTGTCTTTCTGTATCATGATCTCTCTTCTTCCTGTGTCTTTCAGTATCACGATCTCTCTTCCTGTGTCTTTCTGTATCACGATCTCTCTTCTTCCTGTGTCGTTCTGTATCACGATCTCTCTTCTTCCTGTGTCTTTCAGTATCACGATCTCTCTTCTTCCTGTGTCTTTCTGTATCATGATCTCTCTTCTTCCTGTGTCTTTCTGTATCATGATCTCTCTTCTTCCTGTGTCTTTCTGTATCATGATCTCTCTTCTTCCTGTGTCTTTCAGTATCATGATCTCTCTTCTTCCTGTAGCATGATCTCTCTTCTTCCTGTGTCTTTCTGTATCATGATCTCTCTTCTTCCTGTGTCTTTCAGTATCATGAACTCTCTTCTTCCTGTGTCTTTCTGTATCATGATCTCTCTTCTTCCTGTGTCTTTCTGTATCATGATCTCTCTTCTTCCTGTGTCTTTCTGTATCATGATCTCTCTTCTTCCTGTGTCTTTCAGTATCACGATCTCTCTTCTTCCTGTGTCTTTCAGTATCACGATCTCTCTTCTTCCTGTGTCTTTCAGTATCACGATCTCTCTTCTTCTTGTGTCTTTCTGTATCATGATCTCTCTTCTTCCTGTGTCTTTCAGTATCACGATCTCTCTTCTTCTTGTGTCTTTCTGTATCATGATCTCTCTTCTTCCTGTGTCTTTCAGTATCATGATCTCTCTTCTTCCTGTGTCTTTCTGTATCACGATCTCTCTTCTTCTTGTGTCTTTCAGTATCATGATCTCTCTTCTTCTTGTGTCTTTCTGTATCATGATCTCTCTTCTTCCTGTGTCTTTCTGTAGCATGATCTCTCTTCTTCCTGTGTCTTTCTGTATCATGATCTCTCTTCTTCCTGTGTCTTTCTGTATCATGATCTCTCTTCTTCCTGTGTCTTTCAGTATCATGATCTCTCTTCTTCCTGTGTCTTTCCAGTATCACGATCTCTCTTCTTCCTGTGTCTTTCAGTATCATGATCTCTCTTCTTCCTGTAGCATGATCTCTCTTCTTCCTGTGTCTTTCTGTATCATGATCTCTCTTCTTCCTGTGTCTTTCTGTATCATGATCTCTCTTCTTCCTGTGTCTTTCAGTATCACGATCTCTCTTCCTGTGTCTTTCTGTATCACGATCTCTCTTCTTCCTGTGTCGCTCTGTATCACGATCTCTCTTCTTCCTGTGTCTTTCAGTATCACGATCTCTCTTCTTCCTGTGTCTTTCTGTATCATGATCTCTCTTCTTCCTGTGTCTTTCTGTATCATGATCTCTCTTCTTCCTGTGTCTTTCTGTATCATGATCTCTCTTCTTCCTGTGTCTTTCAGTATCATGATCTCTCTTCTTCCTGTAGCATGATCTCTCTTCTTCCTGTGTCTTTCTGTATCATGATCTCTCTTCCTGTGTCTTTCTGTATCATGATCTCTCTTCTTCCTGTGTCTTTCTGTATCATGATCTCTCTTCTTCCTGTGTCTTTCAGTATCACGATCTCTCTTCTTCCTGTGTCTTTCAGTATCACGATCTCTCTTCTTCCTGTGTCTTTCAGTATCATGATCTCTCTTCTTCCTGTGTCTTTCAGTATCATGATCTCTCTTCTTCCTGTAGCATGATCTCTCTTCTTCCTGTGTCTTTCTGTATCATGATCTCTCTTCCTGTGTCTTTCAGTATCATGATCTCTCTTCTTCCTGTGTCTTTCAGTATCATGATCTCTCTTCTTCCTGTGTCTTTCAGTATCATGATCTCTCTTCTTCCTGTGTCTTTCAGTATCATGATCTCTCTTCTTCCTGTGTCATTCTGTATCATGATCTCTCTTCTTCCTGTGTCATTCTGTATCATGATCTCTCTTCTTCCTGTGTCTTTCAGTATCACGATCTCTCTTCTTCCTGTGTCTTTCAGTATCACGATCTCTCTTCTTCCTGTGTCTTTCAGTATCATGATCTCTCTTCTTCCTGTGTCTTTCAGTATCACGATCTCTCTTCTTCCTGTGTCTTTCAGTATCATGATCTCTCTTCTTCCTGTAGCATGATCTCTCTTCTTCCTGTGTCTTTCTGTATCATGATCTCTCTTCTTCCTGTGTCTTTCTGTATCATGATCTCTCTTCTTCCTGTGTCTTTCTGTATCATGATCTCTCTTCTTCCTGTGTCTTTCAGTATCATGAACTCTCTTCTTCCTGTGTCTTTCTGTATCATGATCTCTCTTCTTCCTGTGTCTTTCTGTATCATGATCTCTCTTCTTCCTGTGTCTTTCTGTATCATGATCTCTCTTCTTCCTGTGTCTTTCAGTATCACGATCTCTCTTCTTCCTGTGTCTTTCAGTATCACGATCTCTCTTCTTCCTGTGTCTTTCAGTATCACGATCTCTCTTCTTCTTGTGTCTTTCTGTATCATGATCTCTCTTCTTCCTGTGTCTTTCAGTATCACGATCTCTCTTCTTCTTGTGTCTTTCTGTATCATGATCTCTCTTCTTCCTGTGTCTTTCAGTATCATGATCTCTCTTCTTCCTGTGTCTTTCTGTATCACGATCTCTCTTCTTCTTGTGTCTTTCCAGTATCATGATCTCTCTTCTTCTTGTGTCTTTCTGTATCATGATCTCTCTTCTTCCTGTGTCTTTCTGTAGCATGATCTCTCTTCTTCCTGTGTCTTTCTGTATCATGATCTCTCTTCTTCCTGTGTCTTTCTGTATCATGATCTCTCTTCTTCCTGTGTCTTTCAGTATCATGATCTCTCTTCTTCCTGTGTCTTTCAGTATCACGATCTCTCTTCTTCCTGTGTCTTTCAGTATCATGATCTCTCTTCTTCCTGTAGCATGATCTCTCTTCTTCCTGTGTCTTTCTGTATCATGATCTCTCTTCTTCCTGTGTCTTTCTGTATCATGATCTCTCTTCTTCCTGTGTCTTTCAGTATCACGATCTCTCTTCCTGTGTCTTTCTGTATCACGATCTCTCTTCTTCCTGTGTCGCTCTGTATCACGATCTCTCTTCTTCCTGTGTCTTTCAGTATCACGATCTCTCTTCTTCCTGTGTCTTTCTGTATCATGATCTCTCTTCTTCCTGTGTCTTTCTGTATCATGATCTCTCTTCTTCCTGTGTCTTTCTGTATCATGATCTCTCTTCTTCCTGTGTCTTTCAGTATCATGATCTCTCTTCTTCCTGTAGCATGATCTCTCTTCTTCCTGTGTCTTTCTGTATCATGATCTCTCTTCCTGTGTCTTTCTGTATCATGATCTCTCTTCTTCCTGTGTCTTTCTGTATCATGATCTCTCTTCTTCCTGTGTCTTTCAGTATCACGATCTCTCTTCTTCCTGTGTCTTTCAGTATCACGATCTCTCTTCTTCCTGTGTCTTTCAGTATCACGATCTCTCTTCTGCTTGTGTCTTTCTGTATCACGATCTCTCTCCTTCCTGTGTCTTTCAGTATCACGATCTCTCTTCTTCCTGTGTCTTTCTGTATCACGATCTCTCTTCTTCTTGTGTCTTTCAGTATCATGATCTCTCTTCTTCTTGTGTCTTTCTGTATCTTCCTGTGTGGGTGATGGGGTGAATACAGGCGAGGGGGGGGTGAATACAGGCGAAAGAGACGGATGGTTGGAAGAACAGACACTTCTCAGCCTGATGGACAGGTCATGCTCCAACAGTCACCCAAGCACCTTGCTCACCAGAGACACATGCTCGGCCCGTGTAGCGGAGTATATCAATATGTCATCGATATACACCACTACACCCTGCCCGAGCAGGTCCCTGAAGATCTCATCTACAAAGGATTGGAAGACTGATGGAGCATTCTTCAACCCATACAGCATGACGAGGTACTCATAGTGTCCTGAGGTAGTACTAAATGCTGTCTTCCACTCGTCTCCCTCGCAGATACGCACCAGATTGTAAGCGCTCCTGAGATCCAGTTTCATGAAAAAGCACGCCCCGTGATAGCTGTACCTCACAGGGTAACTGTACCTCACAGTGATCTGATTGATACCTCTATAGTCAATACACGGGCGCAAACCCCCCTCCTTCTTCTTCACAAAAAAGAAACCCGAGGAGGCAGGTGAAGTGGAGGGCCAAATGTATCCCTGTCCCAGAGATTCAGCCACATATGTCTCCATAGCTGCTGTCTCCTCCTGTGACAGAGGATACACATGACTCCTGGGAAGTGCAGCGTCTACCAGGAGATTTATCGCACAATCCCCTCGTCGATGAGGTGGTAATAGAGTCGCCCTCTTCTTACAGAAGGCGAGAGCCAAATCGGAATATTCTGAAGGAATGTGCACGGTGGAGACCTGGTCTGAACTTTCCACCGTAGTCGCACCGATGGAAACACCTACACACCTCCCAGAGCACCCTTGTGACCACCCCTTGAGAGCCCTCTGTTGCCACGAAATTTTGGGGTCATGATAGGCCAACCAGGGTATGCCCAGCACCACAGGGAACGCAGGAGAATCAATAAGGAAAAAACTGATACGCTCCTCATGTCTCCCCTGCGTCTCCCCTGCGTCACCTCCTCATGTCTCCCCTGCGTCACCAAAGGTCGACTGTCTAAGGCATGCACAGGGAAATGAACATCAAGAGACACAATAGGAATCCCTAAACTAAATGCAAAGGTACGGTCAATAAAATTCCCAGCTGCGCCTGAATCTACTAGCGCCTTATGCTGGGAATGCGGGGAACACTCATTAAACTCTACAAACACAAACATGTGAGCAACAGGGAGCTCTGGGTGAGTTTGGTGCTTACTCACCTGGGGTGACACAACAGTGCTCTGCCTGCCTCCTCGACTCCCCAAACCCCCCCCCAACACCGACCAGCAGTGTGTCCTCTGCGGCCACAGCTGGTGCAGGGAGTGGCTCCTCCTCCGGTCCCCCTTAGCGCAGTACCTCCAAGCTCCATAGGGGTCGGAGCGGAGACGCTGGAGGATGGAATCGGCAGGCCCTGATCTGGACGTCCGCGGGCAGCCAGCAGGTTATCCAAGCGAATGGACATGTCCACCTGTTGGTCCAGAGTGAGGATATTATCCCTGCAGGCCAGCTCACGACGGACGTCCTCCCGCAGACTGCACCGGAAATGGTTGATCAGGGCCCGCTCATTCCATCCTGCGCCTGCGGCCAGGGTACGGAAATCCAGTGCAAAATCCTGCACGCTCCTCGTCCCCTGTCTTAGGTGGAAGAGGCGTTCACCTGCCGCTCCCCTCTGGTGGATGGTTGAAAACCGCCCGGAACCGGCAAGTGAACTCCTCATAGTGATCCAACGCCGCGTCCTCCTCTCCCCATACGGCGTTGGCCCACTCCAGAGCTTTCCCGGACAAACAGGAGACGAGGGCGGAAACACTCTCTCGTCCCGAAGGAGCTGGATGAACGGTTGCCAGGTAGATCTCCAGCTGGAGCAAGAACCCCTGGCACCCGGCAGCCGTACCATCATACTCCCTCGGGAGAGAGAGCCGAATCCCACTGGGACCAGATGGAAGAGGGGCAAGTAGTTGGGTAGGTGGTGGTGAAGGTAGAGGGTCTTGCAGTCCTCCTCTCTCCAAACGCTCCAGGGTATGCAGCACGCGATCCATCGCTGAGCCGAGACTCTGAATCATGTTGGCGTGCTCACTGACGCGCTCCTCGATCAGACTCGGAGGGCTGTTCTCTCCTGCTGTTTCCATATTCTTCAGGTCCGTGATTCTGTTAAGGCTCTACGGCAGGTCTCCAGGAAACAGTCGCAGGAAGCCAGTTGTCAAACTCCTTATTTTATTAAGGGACAAAATACTGTATATGATACGTAGACAATCACCTGCTCACACAATGAGCCAAAAACATGAAACAATCACGGACAACACTGATGGGGGAACAGAGGAATAAATAACACATGTAATTAGGGTAATGATGACCAGGTGTGATTAATGACAAGACAAAACAACAAGTGAGAAATAGATCGGTGGTGGCTAGAACTCCGGTGACGTCGACCTCCGATATACGCTCGAACCAGGGGAGGGACCAACTTCAGCTGAAGTCGTGACACTAGAAGAAACACAGCCCTTATTTTAAGTGTTTCTAAAATTCCCTATGGGGAAAAATGAATGATGGAAAAACGATTGGTACCATTTCCCTGTTTGACCGCTAGGTTTTATGGGTATTATGACATCGCCACTTTGGGGCTCTATTTCTAATAGATCCCCCCCACAAAAATCGCAATGCTAAAAAATATCCTACTTTGTTTACGGACAAGGCGGTCTTTGATTATATGCTAATTTTACAGAGGTGGTTGTATGAAATGAACTCAGTTGTGTTAACTCCCCGAGCTAATGCCTATGACCCTCAAACTCAACTCTGGACCTCGAACCAGTTCCACTGCATTTCTTTATTGTTCCCCTTTTATCAGGGATTGATTAAGACCTGGGACACCAGGTGTGTGCAATTCATTATCAGGTTGAACAGAAAACCAGCAGGCTCCGGACCTCGTTCGGTAAGAGCAGTGGCGGTTCTAGACCCTTTCAACTGGGGGGGGGCAAGCTGGGGCCAGTTGTACTGTTAGAGGGGCCAGTTACATTAGATGTTATTGTTGTCATATCGTTTTCTTCACTGCATTGCAGGCATTAGCAGGCAAAAGACCATGTCCCTCTAGTAAATGTGTGGGTTTAATTAGTGTTCCACGTTGCCACTGTCTAATAACAGATGTAAAAAAAGAAAGATAGCAAAAATGTGTTATGCAAAAATTATTCCATACTCTACATTTAGGGGGGCCACAAGGGGGTCCAAAATTGTTGTCACAGGGGCACGCCTAGTTGGTCAACTAATCTGCTTAAATATGGAATGCTGTTTGTCTATCAGTACATTATAGTACTATTTTTGTAGGGTAAACCCATTAAAACGTTTATTTATTTATTTTAGTTGTATGCAACGGTTTTACTCCAGCCATAGTAATCGCAACCTTCTGTTGGTGTTGTCATCTCAACAAGGAGTGGTTACTGGTGGTTTCACAATATTCCGAAAGACAAAGCATCATTAGCCTGTTTTGAAAATCACCGCAAAATGCGAACCGGCTGATACTGTTATAAATCGACGCGAGCGCACGCCTCTCCCACTATTGAAATTCAAAGCTCTTACTACTAATCCTTACCAGATCAGATAAGTTATTTTGTAAATTGTCAACGAGAGAATGGCACATACCACGGTGATCAGAGATGGGTCACCGTATGAGGACAAAAATGAGTTGGTTACAACGAAGGATGGAAACGCAACACTGGTAATGTTATTTTGCCCATTATTTTGTAACCTTTCTCAATTTGTTTCCATCGAACCTCCGACTAATGTGAATTGATCAGGCTAAACCATGTAATATTATTGCAGAAAACCAGAGGCATTCCTTTCTCCAGGAAGATATGCTATGCAGTTGGTGGCATGCCCTATCAGATGACGGCCAATGCAAAGGGATTCTTCTTGCAGATTTTCCTGCTGGATGTTGTACAGGTCAGTGCTGGGATCGGATGAGGTCTGCCTGGATGACACGGAAAATTGAATTTTGTAGAAAATATTTACTTCCCCCGCCCACCCATATTAATAATGAGGATTATAATGTCAGTATTATCAGTAAGGATGGTATTAATCTATTGATGTTGTTTTCCTATACACCATTCCAAGTTAACTGGAATAGTATCCTCAATTCTTATAGCATGTTTTGTAATGCCTGTAGGATGTGTGTGTGCTGGGGTTTTACGTGTGTGTGGCGGGAATGCAAATATTTGTCTTAGTACTGTACCCCTCATCCATTCTCCAAAGAAAGTTGTTTTTACAATGCAGAAAATAATCTAATAATCAATCTGCCTCGAGCATCATGGCTGAAGTTTAGTTATTGGCGTCAGATGCTCTTTATAGAGTTGTTTAACGAAAGTTATTTCATAACTTCCCCTTTCTGCGTGGCCTTGGCAACAAACAAAAAAACATTGTTAGTACCTCTAGAAATTCAATGTAAGATTCTATTACTTCAGGCCGACTATACCAACCAGACAGCCCATATATGATGGTAATAGTGTAGTGTGTATTTTAGGTTCTACTTTTGTTATATATATATTTATTGGTGTGGTATTGCACTCAGCCCTTATCCCATGATGCAACAGAACAGCCACCCTCTATAAAGTAACAACACTGTCGCCTCCATTACTTTAGTTAGTGAGTTCTATTAATACCAGGCAATGTTTTCACAGAAAGCACAGGACAGGCTCATTCTATAACCACCCCACCACCTCCACCTCTATCCAGTAATTATTCTTTATACTGCACCTCTAGATGGGGGCCTTCTATGCATCTCTCATCCTCTTCCTTGGCCGGGCATGGGATGCCATCACTGACCCTCTGGTGGGATATATGGTCACCAAGAGTGGTAGGACGCGCATCGGCAAACTCATTCCCTGGTGAGTGACTTCAGAAGGGACACGCCCATAATATCTGCAGCCGCCGCAACTCTGATTCAGAGGGGTTGGGTTAAATGTGGAAAACACATTTCAGTTGAATACATTCAGTTGTACACCTGACTAGGTATCCCTCTTTTCTTTCTTTCTCTGCACACCACATCACTGATTTAGGCTACACGCCAACGATAAAACACGATGAAACTGCCCATGATTTCACCATTCAAGTAATGTGCAATATTCCCTCCATTCCACCCCTCAGGATCGTGTTCTCCATGCCTCTGGGTGTCCTGGCCTACATCATGATGTGGTTCACGCCTCAGGAGTCCATGTCTCCCTCCTCCAGTTTCTTCTGGTTCTTCATCTGGAGTTGTCTCTTTGACATCTTCATGACTGTAAGCTCAAATAAAATGTGTAGACTAACAGTGAAATGCTTCCTTACGGGGCCCTTCCCAACGATGCAAAGAAGGAGGGAAAAAAAGAGAAATAATAGAACAATTCAAAGATAATAACACAAGAAATGAATACACAATGAGTAACAATAATTTGGCTATATACACAGGGTACCAGTACTGAGTTGATGTGCAGGGGTATGAGGTAATTGAGGTAGACATGTACATATAAAGTGCATTTGGAAAGTATTCAGACCCCTTGACTTTTTCCACATTTTGTTACGTTACAGCCTTATTCTAAAATGTATTAAATAAAAAAAAATCCTCTATAAACTACACAAAATACCCCATAATGACAAAGCGAAAACAGATATTTAGAGATTTTTGCGAATGTGTGTGTGTGTGTGTATATATATATATATATATATATATATAAACGTAAATACCTTATTTACATAAGTATTCAGAGCTTTTGCAATGACACTCGAAATTGAGCTCAGGTACATCCTGTTTCCATTGATCATCCTTGAGATGTTTCTACAACTTGATTGGAGTCCACTTGTGGTAAATTCAATTGATTGGACATGATTTGGAAAGGCACACACCTGTCTATATAAGATCTCTTAGTTGACAGTGCATGTCAGAGCAAAAACCAAGCCATGAGGTGGAAGGTATTGTCCGTAGACCTCCGAGACAGGATTGTGTTGAGGTTCAGATCTGAGGAAGGGTACCAAAAAATGTCTGCAGCATTGAATGTCCCCAAGAACACAGTGGCCTCCATCATTCTTAAATTAAGTTTTGAGCCACCAAGACTCTTCCTAGAGCTGGCCGCCCGGCCGAACTAAGCAGTCGGATGAGAAGGGCCTTGATCAAGGTAGAGTGGCCAGACGGGAAGCCACGCCTCAGTAAAAGGTACATGACAGCCCACTTGGAATTTGCCAAAAGGCACCTAAAGACTCTCGGACCATGGGAAACTCCGGTCTGATGAAACCATGATTGAACTCTTAGGCCTGAATGCCAAGCGTCACGTCTGGCGGAAACCTGGCACCATCCCTACGGTGAAGCGTGGTGGTGGCAGCATCATGCTGGGGGGATGTTTTCAGCTGCAGGGACTGGGAGACTAGTCAGGATCAAGGCAAAAATGAACGGAGCAAAGTACAGAGAGATCATTGAAGAAAACTTGCTCAGGACCTCAGACTGGGGCCAAAGTTCACCTTCCAACAGGAAAACAACCCTAAGCACACAGCCAAGACAACGCAGGAGTGGCTTCGGAACAAGTTTCTGAATGTCCTTGAGTGGCACATCCAGAGCCTGGACTTGAACCCAATCGAACATCTCTGGAGAAACCTGAAAATAGCTGTGCAGCGACGCTCCCCATCCAACCTGACAGAGCTTGAGAGGATCTACGGAGAAGAATGGGAGAAACTCCCCAAATACAGGTGCGCTTGTAGCGTCATACCCAAGAAGACTCAATGCTGTAATCGCTGTCAGGTGCTTCAACAAAGTACTGAGTAAAGGGTCTGAATACTTATGTAAATGTAAGATTTCAGTGTTTTATATTTTATAAATTAGCAAAAATGTCAACTTTCTTATTCTTTACCATTATGAGGTGTTGTGTGTAGAATGTTTTTATCCCCTAATCAATTTTAGAATAATGCTGTAACATAACAAAATGTGGAAAAAGTCAAAGGGTCTGAATACTTTCCAAAGGCGCAGTAGGTAGGGATAAAGTGACTAGGCAACAGGATAGATTATAAACAGTAACAGCAGCCTATGTGAGGAGTCAAAAGAGTTAGTGCAAAAAGGATCAATGCAGATAATCCGGGTAGCTATTGGTTAACTTTATAACAGTCTTATGGCTTGGGTCGGGTGCCAAGCAGTTGTCATAACAAGCGGTGATGCAACCAGTCAAGATGCTCTCAATGGTGCAGCTGTAAAACATGACAAATCTTTTCAGCTTGTCTTGTTGTGGCCTCTTCACGACTGTGTTGGTGTGTGTGGACCATGATAATTCCTTAGTGACGTGGACACCGAGGAACTTGAAGCTCTTGACCTGCTCCACTACAGCCCTGTCAATGTAGATGGAGGCGTGCTCGGTCCTCCGTGACGACTACTAAGCTTGTAGCCACAATCTATTCTAATTCACCAGCAGTGCTTATAATGTTCAGGTGCACCCAACTCCTAACAGTAGAACTATGGTTACAGCCAACTACTCTACCCTTCTTTGTGCACTGTTCCTGTGGTTACAGTCCATCTCTTCTCTCTCCAGTGCTACCATGTCCCCTACTCCTCACTCAACATGTTCCTGGGGGGAGACCAGAAGGACAGAGACTCTGCCACCGGCTACAGTAAGGCATCCTCTGGAGTTAAATCACTCATCAGATATTGTTTCAGTTCTCCCTTGGAAAATATGATTTTATTTTAGCAGGACTTCCCAGATTAAATGATTAGTAAACCCATTCTTATGACAATCAAATCAAATGCATTTATAAAGCCCCCCTTACATCAGCTGATGTCACAGAGTGCTGTACAGAAACCCAGCCTAAAACCCCAAACAGCAAGCAATGCAGGTGTAAAAGCACGGTGGCTAGGAAAAACTCCAAAACCTAGGAAGAAACCTAGAGAGGAACCAGGCTGTGAGGGGTGGCCAGTCCTCTTCTGGCTGTGCCGGGTGCAGATTATAACAGAACATGGACAAGATTTTAAAATGTTCATAAAACAGGCAGAACAGTTGAAACTGGAGAAGCAGCACGGCCAGGTGGACTCGGGACATCAAGGAGTCATCAGGCCAGGTAGGCCTTGAGGAATGGTCCTAATGCTCAGGCTCGAGAGAGAGAGAGAGAGAGAGAGAGAGAGAGAGAGAGAGAGAGAGAGAGAGAGAGAGAGAGAGAGAGAGAGAGAGAGAGAGAGAGAGAGAGAGAGAGAGAGAGAGAGAGAGAGAGAGAGAGAGAGAGAGAGAGAGAGAGAGAGAGAGAGAGAGAGAGAGAGAGAGAGAGAGAGAGAGAGAGAGAGAGAGAGAGAGAGAGAGAGAGAGAGAGAGAGAGAGAGAGAGAGAGAGAGAGAGAGAGAGAGAGAGAGAGAGAGAGAGAACTTAAATTCACACAGGACACCAGATAAGAGAAGAAATACTCCAGATATAACAGGGACTCTAGCCCCCCGACACATTAAATACTGGGGGCTGAGACAGGAGGGGTCGGGAGACACTGTGGCCTCGTCCGACGATACCCACGGACAGGGCCAAACAGGCAGGATATAACCCCACCCACTCTGCCGAAGCACAGCCCCCACACCACTAGAGGGATATCTTCAACCACCAACTTACCATCCTGAGACAAGGCCGAGTATAGCCCACAAGATCTCCGCCACGGCACCAGTAAGCCAGTGACTCAGCCCATGTAATAGGGTTAGAGGCAGAGAATCCCAGTGGAGGGGAACCGGCCAGGCAAAGACAGCAAGGGTGCTTCGTTGTTCCAGTGCCTTTCCGTTCACCTTCACACTCCTGGGCCAGACTACACTCAGTCATAGGGCCTACTGAAGAGATGAGTCTTCAATAAAGACTTAAAGGTTGAGACCGAGTCTGCGTCTCTCACTTGGATAGGCAGACTATTCCATAAAATGGAGCTCTATTGGAAAAAGCCCTGCCTCCAGCTGTTTGCTTAGAAATTCTAGGGACAGTAAGGAGGCCTGCGTCTTGTGACCGTAGCGTACGTGTTGGTATGTACGGCATGACCAAATCAGAAAGATAGGTAGGAGCAAGCCCATGTAATGCTTTGTAGGTTAGCAGTAAAACCTTGAAATCAGCCCTTTCCTTAAACAGGAAGCCAGTGTAGAGAGGCTAGTACTGGAGTAATATGATCAAATTTTGGGGTTCTAGTCAAGATTCTAGCAGCCGTGTTTAGCACTAACTGAAGTTTATTTAGTGCTTTATCCGGGTAGCCGGAAAGTAAAGCATTGCAGTAGTCTAACCTAGAAGTTACAAACGCATGGATTAACTTTTCTGCATCATTTTTGGACAGAAAGTTTCTGATTTTTACAATGTTACGTAAATGGAAAAAAGCTGTCCTTGAAACAGTCTTGATATGTTCACAAAAGAGAGATCAGGGTCCAGAGTAACGCCGAGGTCCTTCACAGTTTTATTTGAGACGACTGTACAACCATCAAGATTAATTGTCAGATTCAACAGAAGATCTCTTTGTTTCTTGGGACCTAGAACTAGCATCTCTGTTTTGTCAGAGTTTAAAAGTAGAACATTTTCCGCCATCCACTTCCTTATGTCTGAAACACAGGCTTCCAGGGAGGGCAATTTTGGGGCTTCACCATGTTTCATCGAAATGTACAGCTGTGTGTCATCCGCATAGCAGTGAAAGTTAACATTATGTTTCCGAATGACATCACCAAGTGGTAAAATATATAGTGAAAACAATAGTGGTCCCAAAACAGAGCCTTGAGGAACACCGAAATTTACAGTTGATTTGTCAGAGGACAAACCATCCACAGAGACAAACTGATATCTTTCCGACAGATAAGATCTAAACCAGGCCAGAACTTGTCCATGTAGACCAATTTGGGTTTCCAATCTCTCCAAAAGAATGTGGTGATCGATGGTATCAAAAGCAGCACTAAGGTCTAGGAGCACGAGGACAGTTGCAGAGCCTCGGTCTGACGCCATTAAAAGGTCATTTACCACCTTCACAAGTGCAGTCTCAGTGCTATGATGGGGTCTAAAACCAGACTGAAGCATTTCGTATACATTGTTTGTCTTCAGGAAGTTTACATCGCACCCGCAAGCTTTCAACGTGGCTTGATTGGTTAAGACACTTGATGGAGGATGGTCACGTGTTTGTTAGGCAGAGGTTCTGAGTTCACGCCTGGTATGGTGCCGAATTTGGAGGAAGTGGTGCAACGCTATGTAGGGGTGTGCTGATCTCGTCATACCCCTAATTGTATCTGTTTTATCACACTTGATACTCATAATCAGATTTACGCGTGATCGGAGAACCTGGAATTGTGCTGTAAAGGCCCCAAAAATGGTTCAAGACTCCAGTCACCCTAGTCATAGACTGTTCTCTCTTCTGCCGCACAGCAAGTGGTACCAGAGCGCCAAGTCTAGGACCAAAAGGCTCATTAACAGCTTCTACCCCCAAGCCATAAGACTGCTGATGAAAAATTTATCAAATGGCCATCTGGACTATTTACATTGACCCCCATTTGTTTTGTACACTGCTGCTACTCGCTGTTAATATATGAATAGTCACTTACCTACATGTACAAATTACCTCGACTAACCTGAACCCCGCACAATGACTCAACACTTATGCCAAAACATTTGTACAATAAAAATAAACAAATCTAAATGTGTCCTTTTTTATTTTCTAATGATCTGTTGCACGGTAAACATGCCTGGGTGAAAAGAACTCATATTAGCAAGATACATGGGCTTGGATCACGACATAACGACAGACGTCAGCAATAGAATAATTATACGGACAGACAAAAAGAAGGCCTACTAAACAACTCCAAGTAGACAGACAAAAATAACCATGTAGCCGCAACAAAGTCTACAGAAAATAACTAGATTGAACAACAATGACTAGCAACGGACTCTGATTTATACATGATGACAGCTTGAGAGGATATGCAGAGAAGAATGGGAGAAACTTCCCAAATACAAGTGTGCCAAGCTTGTAGTGTCATTCCCAAGAAGACTCAAGGCTGTAATTGCTGTTAAAGGTGCTTCAACAAAGTACTGAGTAAAGGGTCTGAATACTTGTAAATGTGATATTTCCGTTTTTTTTAATTTTTTTTATACATTTGCAAAAATGTGGAAACCTGTTCTTGCTTTGTTATTATGGGGTATTGTGTCTAGATTGATGAGAACAACAACACACATTTAATCAATTTTAGAATAAGGCTGTGAAAAAGTCAAGGGGTCTGAATACTTTCCTAGACTAACTACTTGTTCAGCACTTTTGAAATGTATAGCGATAAATTCAGAACATGGGCCGTTCTACAGTATTCTCCCTGTACGCCAAGTCAGAACCATAGCGTAAATAAAGGGGGCATATAAGCAGACAATGAAAGCTCTTACAATATTCAATGATTCCATTTATCTAAAACAGGCTATAAGCTACATGTGCACCACCAAGTCAGAACAGTAGGTTAAGTTAAGAGGGGAAAAGAGACCAAATTATTAGGGTGAGGCACATGGGCTACTAACTTACTACACAACATACACTTATGTATACTGTAGCTAAGAAAGTATGGCATATTACATCATTATGCAGCAGCATACAAGACATTTTTGTAGGCATATTTTGTCATCAAACTTTGTCATCAAAGTCTGTCATTCTCTGGATTTATGGTGCTTTCAAGACAACTGGGAACTCAGGAAAAAAACTAAGTTGAATAATTATGACGTCAGTGATCTTCAGGTCGGAGCTCTAGAAAGAGGCCAGAGTTCCCGACTTGCAATTCCAAGTTGGATGACCGTTCAAAACATATTTTCTCAGTCGGAGCAAATCTTTTTCTGAGTTTCCAGTTGTTTTGAGCGCGACAGAAGTCATGCTGGAATGACAGCATGGCCAATGTTGAATGTTTATTCTTTTAAGCTTGGTAAAAGACCCTTAAATCCACACATCCACTCCATTGAATAGCAGGCTAGTGATTGCTTTGCGATGCTTGCAGTTAGCCAATGGTTCCTTCCAATTGTTGAATTTGCGATTTCCAATGATGATTGCTAGCTTGCTAGCTAAGATTTTGAAAGTAAGATGTTGACATGATCAGTACAGTTAAAGCTACTGTAGATATAACGTGATTTGACATCATTTTATCTGTGGCCAATGACCTTGAGCCTTCTAGGATCGGCACTTCTAATGTAACTCTATGGCAGCACCCAAGGGGGCTTGAATTTTCAAGCTCTACCCTTAGATTTTGCAGACACGTAGTGTCCCCATGAGTGACAGAACACTGAGTCAATCACGGCACAACTAGAGAACATTACCAACCCCTGCGCTACATGCTGTATTTTCCGCTGGCTGCCCCACCACAATAGAAATCACTGAGCTGAAACAGTAAAATGGCACCGGATTGTGTTTTTTTGTTCGTTTATCTGCGTTGTTTGTAACTTTTTTTATTTTTATGTTTGTACATAAAGTTGCCGCTACCGTCTCTTATGACCGAAAATAACTTCTAGACATCAGGACTGCGATTACTCACCACGGACTAGCAGGATCCTTTTTCTTCTTTTACGACTCTGACGAGCCCGAAGGCGGAGGATATACGGCTCCCTCGGGAACAGGCCTCGACCCCAGTGATCTGCCTTCTGAGGAGTAGGAGGCAATCGAATAAACCCCCACTCCCCTCAATTCTGCTCGCAAACATGCAATCTTTGGACAATACAATGGATGAGTTATTGGGAAGATTAAACTACCAACAGGACATTAAAAACTGTAACATCTTATGCTTCACGGAGTCGTGGCTAAACGACGACAATATCAACATACACCTGGCTGGTTATACGATGTACCGGCAGGATAGAACAGCGGCGTCTGGTAAGACAAGGGGCGGCGGTCTATGTATTTTTGTAAACAACAGCTGGTGCACGATATCTAAGGAAGTCTCAAGCTACTGCTCGCCTGAGGTAGAGTTTCTCATGATAAGCAGCAGACCACATTACCTACCGAGAGAGTTTTCATCTATTTTCTTTGTAGCTGTTTACATACCACAACAGTCAGAGGCTAGCACTAAGATAGCATTGAATGAGCTGTATTCCGCCATAAGCAAACAAGAAAACGCTCACCCAGAGGCGGCACTCCTAGTAGCCGGGGACTTTAATGCAGGGAAACTTAAATAATTTTACCTCATTTCTATCAACATGTTAAATGTGCAACCAGAGGGAAAATAAATCTGGACCACCTATACTCTACACAGAGAGATGCATACAAAGCTCTCCCTCGCCCTCCATTTGGCAAATCTGACCATAATTCTATCCTCCTGATTCCTGCTTACAAGCTAAAATTAAAGTAGGAAGCACCAGTGACTAGATCAATAAAAAAGTGGTCAGATGAAGCAGATGCTAAACTACAGGACTGTTTTTGTTAGCACAGACTGAAATATGTTCCGGGATTTCTCCAATGGCATTGAGTACACCACATCTGTCATTGGCTTCATCAATAAGTGCATCGATGATGTCGTCCCCACAGTGACCGTACGTACATACCCCAACCAGAAACCATGGATTACAGGCAGCATCCACTCTAAGCTAAAGGCTAGAGCTGCCGCTTTCAAGGAGCGGGACTCTTACCCGAAGCTTATAAGAAATCCTGTAATGCCCTCTGACGAACCATCAGGCAAAGCATCAATACAGAACTAAGATCGAGTCGTACTACACCGGCTCTGATGCTCGTAGGATGTGGCAGGGCCTGCAAACCATTACAGACTACAAAGGGAAGCACAGCCATGAGCTGCCCAGTGACACGAGCCTACCGGATGAGCTAAACTACTTCTATGCTCGCTTCGAGGCAAATAACACTGAAACATGCATGAGAGCACCAGCTGTACTGGTTGGCGGTGTGGTAAAGTTGGCGGGAAAAACATCTTAAAATGAAAGGGATAATAGTGTTCGAAAATCACTGTTTTAAAATGTTTAAACTTTTGATGTTATGTAGAACAATTCTACAAAATGTAGAAATGGACCGTTTTCACATATGTTGACGCTGGTATTGTGCTGGAGATAATGAAAAGTATGTTAGAAAGTGGTGGAGTTCCCCTTTTGAAAACAGTATTACTGTATGAGGCATTTTTTGTTTTAACCCCCAAAACACCTGATGTAACATTTATCATGAGTCTTCTCAAGTACCCCCTGTGGATAGACCAAGGATTCCTAGTACCCCTAGTACCCCTGGTTGGTTAACACTGCTCCGTGTCAATGTTTTCATTGTATATGTCTCCATCCTCTTCAATTCTTCTTTTCCCTCAGGAATGGGGATGGAGGTGTTTGCAACACTGGCGGGTGCAACCATTCAGGGTCAGATTGTGGGGGTGTACCATGCTAGGAGTGCACAAGACTGCACCCAGCTGAACTACAGCGAGGCCTCACTCCATAACGTCTCCTCACCCCTAATCCATAACATTCCCTCGCCCCTCGCTGATACCCTTCAGAACACGGTTTGGTCCATCTTATTCATAACCCCCCACCAGTCTTTCTCTTCTCTCTCTCTTGCAATAACCACTATCACACTCTGTAGCAGAGAAGACAACTTTGCATCACATCCTCTCCACAATATGTCAGAAGTGTGAAAGAGAACTTATCAGCTAGAATGTGCCTGTACTGTGTTAATTTAGTAATAGCATTGCCTGTAAAATGTACTTCCCTATTTGTGGTCATTACAGGAAGTGTAATGTTGTCTTGTCTGAACTGACAAGTATCTTTTGACGTTTCCCCCTGAGCTGTTTGCTGTGTGTCTTAATACAGATATGCTGATTTGATATTTAATTTTTGTGATTTTCTGTCTTGGCTTCAGAGGAGAGCTTATGTGCTTGCTGCTTTAGTTTTGGGAGGCATCTATTTCCTGTGTTGTGTTGTGCTCTTCCTGGGTGTGAAGGAGCAGTTGGGTGAGTAAGGTTTCTCAGGTGCTCTGTCATACGTAGATTAATGAAAGTTGGTCTGGGGTATTGAGAGACATCAGGCTATTTATTGATGATGTGTTTCACTTTCCACCCCAGCTCCTCTCAGTAACCTGGACCGTATCCGCATGCCCTACCTGGCAGCTATGAAAATGGTGGTGGGACACACACCCTACGTGAAACTTGTATTGGCGTTTCTCTTTGCCTCGCTTGCCTTCCAGGTGAGGGTCGCCCTATGGTCTGGGCTGTGTGGTTTGTGTGTATGGTGATGATGATGATGATGATGATGATGATGATCGTGGAGATGATAATGACTTAAATTATTCTCTTTCTTTCCTGTCACGGCAACATTACCCAGATGGCTCAAGGAAACTTTGCCCTCTTCTGTACCCATGCTGCAGGTCTGGGAGCCTACTTCCAACACCTCGTCCTTATCCTGCTAGTGAGTAAAGTAACCATGTCGACACTCATTCAGAGTAGGTTCATGCATTGGTTTAGGTAACAAGAGTGTCTTTTTTTTTGTATGTGTGTGTCCTTGTCTAGACAGCTGCCACATTGTCCATCCCTCTGTGGCAGACATTGCTTTTGAGACTGGGGAAGAAGACAACGCTGTACATAGGACTCTGTGTAAGTTCCCTTTTACAAGGACATGGTTATGTATATGTTACACGTGATCCTTGACATTTTGAACTTTTCCTTTGTCGCTCAGTCTGTTGTTTCTCCTTTTTTCAGATGTATGCACCAGCCCTTGTGATCATTGCGTCCATACAGAGCAACCTGCCTGTCTTCATCATTATGTCCATCATATCTGGATCTAGTCTATCGGCACTCTACCTGCTGCCCTGGTGAGAGTTTGTGTGTGTACACATACAGTGCGTTCTGGCAGTATCAGAACCCTAGACTTGTTCCACATGTTGTTACGTTACAGCCGTATTCTAAACTTGATTAAATTGTTTTTTTTCCCCTCATCAGTCTACACACAATACCCCATAATGACAAAGCAAAAACAGGTTTTTAGAAATGCTTGCAAATTTACAAAGAAATGTAAAACTGAAATATCACATTTACATAAGTATTCAGACCCTTTACTCAGTACTTTGTTAAAGCACCTTTGGCAGCAATTTACAGCCTTGAGTGTTCTTGGGTATGACGCTACAAGCTTGTCAAGGGGTCTGAATACTTTCCAAATGTTCTGTAGGTCAAAACACGATAAATGTGATGACTAAAATGAAAGTATTATCAAGCATTAGAGATACAGTACCATTACATGTTCAATGGCTTAGGGCTCCCAAGTGGCGCAGCGGTCTAAGGCACTACATCTTAGTGCGTCACTACAGATCCTAGTTCGATTCCAGGCTGTATCACAACCGGCTGTGATTGGGAGTCCCATAGGGTTTGGCCGGGGTAGGCCGTCATTGTAAATAAGAATTTGTTGGGGCCTCCCGAGTGACGCAGTTGCTAGCTGTGCCACTAGAGATCCTGGTTCAAGTCCAGGCTCTGTCACAGCCGGCCGTGACCGGGAGACCTATTTGGCCCTGTGTCGTCCGGGTTAGGGGAGGGTTTGGCCAACAGGGATGTCCTTGTCCCATCGCGCCCTAGCAACTCCTGTGGCCGGGCGCAATGCACGTTGACATGGTCGCCAGGTGCACAGTGTTTCCTCCGACACATTGGTGCGGCTGGCTTCCGGGTTAAGTGGGCATTGTGTCAAGAAGCAGTGTGGCTTGGCTGGGTTGTGTTTCGGAGGATGCATGGCTCTCGACCTTTGCCTCTCCCGAGTCCGTACGGGAGTTGCAGCGATGAGACAAGACTGTAACCATGAAATTGGGGAAAAAAGGGGCAAATGTAAAGAATTTAAATAAAATATTATAAAAAATAAGAATTAGTTCTGAACTGACTTGCCTAGTTAAATAAAACACGTTGTAGCATACTGTAACTAGTCCAGGCCTCCGGTCACACCACACGGTCACACCTGATGAATAATAGCCCCTGCCGGGAACGAGTAAAACACCCTCCTACTGTTTCACTCATAATAATGTCATGTTATATGAATATGCATGATACTGTTTTGACTTTCTCTGTCTCATTAAGGAGCCACAACTTGCATTAGTCCTCAGAACTACCTCTTGATTTCATCACAGTGACAGGCAACTTCAAGAGCAGGGTTCCTCAGTTCCAAGGGGTTCACGTTTTGGTTTTTGCCCTGATTTGGTGTCACACTTTCCCCCCCATCCCTAGCAAACACACCTGATTTTAAACTAATTGCATTTTTAACTGAAGATCATGATTAGTTGATTATTTGAGTCAGGTGTGTTAGCTGGGGCAGGGGCAAAAGTGTGACATCAATCAGCCCCCCACCCACCCCCTCCCCAGGGCAGAAACCAAAACGTGCACCCCTTGTGGTCCCGAGGACTGAGTTCAGGCAACACTGCTCTAGAGTTCTCTATCGTGAAAGCCACTATATAAACAGTTAGGTCAGTATAGGCTATCATAATGGCCATGTCTCCCTGGTAACTGGACTGGGGCTTCCCTCCCACACACTCTGGACTGTGGCTTCCCTCCCACACACTCTGGACTGTGGCTTCCCTACCACACTCTGAGATTCTTATTTTTCCACAGCTATTGGAGACCGCACCCTTAAAGACTTAATGAGTCATGAGGAAAGTTAGGAAATGGTCTGCAGTGCTCAGTGTTTTACTACAACTATTAAATCATCTACTAAAGGATGGAAGCAGAAGAAGTGGACAGTAATAAATGTGTTATTTATTTAGTGAAATAGTCTACAATGCATTCTCACACAGCACCTTGTCATCCTGTCTGTGTGCAGGTCTATGCTGCCGGATGTAGTTGACGACTTCAAGGTGAAGAATCCCACCAGTACAGACCTAGAGCCCATGTTTTACTCCTGCTATGTTTTCTTCAACAAGTTTGGAGGGGGGATGTCTGTGGGCATCTCCACCCTGGCATTACAGTGAGTTCCACCTGCGGGGATTGGAGACTAGAATCTAAGTATTGGTACAAATATAAATTGAATCATGTATGGATTTATTTACGTCAACATGACCCTTCATTTGGGTGCTGTTTAGACCTTTGTCATATCTCTAAATAGCACCCAGTGAAGAGTCATGTTGATGTGAATAAATCCATACATGATTCAATCTATATTTGTACCAATACTTGGATTCTGTCTATAGTGCGGCAGTACTTTCAGAAGAGTTTCCCCTCTGTAACTGCTTGTCTACCAAGTGTAACCCTCCTCTCCCACCCTTAGCTTTGCAGGGTATAAGCCTGGGGCCTGCAGGCAGAACCCAGCTGTGATCACAGCGTTGCGGGTCCTGTTCGCCCCTGTGCCCGTCGTCCTCCTCCTCATTGGTCTGGTGCTTTTTTTATTTCTACCCCATCAATGAGGAGCGGCGCTGCCAGATCCAGCAGGAACTGCAGAAAGCAGAGTGAGTTTCCATCCTGTTGATAGTCCCAATACCATACAGTGGATCTACGTTAAGTGGATCTACATTGCTTGGATTAATTTGTTGAATTTATTGGATGCTAGACTGACATCTAGTGGTAGATCACTGTAGGCTGTCTAGTTTTTGTTTTTCTCGCAAATCAAATAAAAGTTTATTGGGTTGGGGTTTGGGTTGGGGTTGGGGTTGGGGTTAGGGTTAGGGTTGGGGTTAGGATTAGGGTTAGGGTTGGTACAGCGACATGCTTACTTGCTAATGCTCCTCAACAATGACAAAAACAAAAGCCCCAAAATAACAAGTAGTAATAAAAAGTAGATTAAAAAAGCAACAAAATAGTAATAATGAAAAGAATGTACATAATAGAATCTACAGTGTGATTTATAAAAATGTGCCTGAATTATATAATATATTTACCTTTTTTTTTTTTTAAATATATATATATATATTATGAAGACGTTAGCTTTCCTGATAATTCTATGACATTGTTTCACTTACAAAGCCATATTGGTCTTTACAGGAAAGTCGACAAATGCCAAATAATGGAGGCAGTGGACAGTCAGCCTGTCTAACTGGAAGCTTCCATCTGTCAGTGTCTTTGTCTGACATGGTGCATGTCTGTTCACACCTCATCTGGCACCACACCTCATCTGGCACCACACCTCATCTGGCACCATGCTAGGAAACTGCTGCCTATTGAGTCACTGTGATTCACAGCAGCTCGCATGTGTTTATACCATGGAAGAAGATTGTCATGGTCACAGGCCGAAACACAGACACTTGACTCAGCCTATATAATGAATCTTTGCATGTGTGTGTGTGTGTGTGTGTGTGTTTTCTTATCCAACCATTGTAATCACTTTTGTGTACAGCAGTGGTTCCCAACCTTTTTTGGTTACTGTACCACCAACTGAATTTTGCTCAGCACAGAGTACCCCTGAAGTACCCCCTCATGTGCGTTTTACCAGTAAGCCTATGGTCTCATGGATCTTCTCAAGTACCCTCCAGGGGTCCTAGTAGCCCTGGTTGGGTACCACTGGTGTCCAATACTGTTCACTGGATGCAAGGACCTCAGAGTAATATATTTGCATGTTTGTAATAAACCACTTATATTCAAAGGGATCAAGTTCAACATTTTATTTGAAGTATTTTTAACCTAGTATACAGTAGGCCTAAATTCTAGTCTGGGATGCTGATGCCGCATTACAGATCAAATATATTACAATAAATAATTGGGGAAGGTAAATCTAACATCCAACAGATGGACAAAAACACCACCACCACGGGATCGTTTAATGGTGCATGCATTGTTATTACATTGTTATTATTTATGAACAGAATAAAAAAAATCGCGCCCAAATGTGACGAGCACTCCCACTTTTTCCGGCTTAACCGCTACATTCACATCACGTGGTAGACGCGGCTGCACTGAGACAGATGACAACAGCCGCTGAAATAGCAGATTGAAAGAAAATAGTCTCTTGGTAGGGTGGAGGGATATTAACGAACGAAATGGGAGTAGAAATTGAGACAATAACCACGGGCGATGGTAAATATATTTTCAAGCATATCTTTAGCTCAAGATTTCTGATAGATTTCCGTTAATTCATTTTAAATTTCCATACAAAAATGCAGCTTCTCATAGTCTTCTCATTCCTTTATCCTGTTTTAGCGTCTCGTCGTCTTTTCATGCCCGTTATCCTGTTTTTCGATGGCTTTTTCTCCCACAGGAAGGACCTTCCCTAAAAAAGGACAGACGTGTGTGGTGCATTATGTTGGTGAGTTTGGGAGATTCATTTCCAGTGTATGTCTGTATGCATGCACCAATGCAAATTCCCCCAAAATCTCAGATTAATTCATATTTTTGATAAACCACAACCTTGGCGATTGGGTGCATTTTTGTTTCAATAGCAATATTTTCATTCACGGAAATTTAATTCGGATGCAATTGCAAATACATCTGTAGCTCTGGCCACTCAACAATGCGTTACATCTTTCTGTACAAGGGAGGCGGCTTTTAGTATTGGAATCTAGTTATTACTACGTTGTAAAATTGAGCAACATTGTAACATCGCGTGCGAAGTCAAGACTACTTTGTTACAATGTTGCCGCCGGTCACTTCATAGGTGATTATAGTAGGGCAATATAACATGCAGGTGTCTGTCTTGAGCGTTCAGACGTCGGCAGCTGCAGGGTTCAATGCGAGGTCGAGACATACGAGACAGCGAGGGATTTAAACCGGGTCTGATACCCTGCCTTTGTTGAAGTTGAGGGGATTGGTGACGTTGGATAGAACTAGTATTGATGTCTGCTGTCTTTTAAGTTTTTTTCCCCCCTTTCGTTGTAATTGTTTTCTAATGAGTTCGTGTATTATTGTAATAGTTGCAGGGGGTTGGTGTATTTTTCAATTATATAGGCATTGCCTTTTCTCCATGTTCTCATACGATTTAGCCTATTCAATTGTCAGCTCTCTAGTTGTAGGATAGCTGCTATTGTAGTCTTAACACCGTTATTGGATTATCATGTAACTTTTATTATACTCGGATTCATACATACACAAAATATTTACGCCACTGGCAAGATTCTACATGTTTTACTATGTTTGCTATAGCAACAGTAGTTTTTTTCTCCACTTTTTGTTTTCCTGTCAGAAAATGATATCTTCCTGTTATTCATGTGTGAACTGTACCCTCATGCAATAGCGGGTGCTTGGGTAAAATCACTGGGAAAGCCAAGCCAGTAAATAAAGCCATATTACAACCTATGTTGTGATAATTGTGTTGTTTTCTCAATAACCCGTTAGTTCATACACCACTCTGATATACAATATGGCCCGAGACAACAAAAAATACAACAGTCACACAGTGGCGGAATAAATTAAACTACACATACACTTGTTTCATCACAAAACCGGAGAGCAACATCTGTCCAGTGTCCACAAAAGCAAATATTGCATGTAACAAATAGTTACATGACCTACAGCATGATCCATGAAGTTAATGTTTTCTAGCCTAACTTCCTCACATGGGCAGTAATGAACCAGCTAGCTAGTTAACGTGAGCCTACTAGGCTACATATTGCGTCTCAGGCCAGTGGCTCAATATATGAATTTATGGTTAGATCAGAATCACCATCATAATCATTTGCCTGAGTCCTTTTTTTATTAAGGGAGGTGAAATGCTTGCTGGCATCAATCAATCAAATGCTACGGCGGCAACATGTCATACTCTATTGTTCCAGACAGCAACAGATACATGGGCTACAAATACTGAGACAGAGGGGCGCTGTTTCCCTCGCTCTGATGATTTCTCCGGTGAGATTCAGCCATTTGCCAATTTCAAGGGAAATTATGAAAACACAGAGAGATGAAAGATGAAATTATTTTATACCATTTTCTTTTGCGGGTCCTGTTCGCCCCTGTGCCCGTCGTCCTCCTCATTGGTCTGGTGCTTTTTTATTTCTACCCCATCAATGAGGAGCGGTCAAATATTTTTTGGGAAGCCTGGCTTCCATTGACATCAATGAATACACTCCACTGCCCTCATGTAATGATAAGTCAGTCTCCTATTTGCATAATCTGTTCCATGACGGGACATTTTTGAGACTTTCAACAATGATAACGTTCGACATCAAAGAAAACAACTGAAAAGGTTTTTGCATTATAAATTCCATCCCAGTAGATCATTATATTGGCCTCTGCAGAGAGAGGGAGAGAGAAACAAATGAATAATCTGGCCACCCAACCACGCCACGTCTGGGATTACTATCTATATCTTGCCCCCTGATGTGCCCGACAGCAGTGCACGCCAGAGATTAGCCCCCTCCTGGCCTGATTGGTGGTAATAACAAAAGTACACAATGAATGCCTCCTCGGATGGATTTCCGAGTGCAGACGCACAGTTATGGCCACATTTTCCTGTCACTTTGCTGCCCACCCCAGAGACAGCTGCAGGGGCTATTTCTGCTATCCGTGGAATCCCTTCATTTGCATTCTGGGAGATAATTTTACACTAGCTCGGAATATATATTGTTAATTCACAGTCATGTATGCTTCGTTAACTGTCGGTTTTGTCCCTTGTGTGTTGCATAACAATAGATATGGAAGTAGACCTACAAGAGCCACAGGATATACGTCTTTCATCTTAAGTGTTCGTCTGTCTGCTGGAACTCAAGTTAGTTTGGGTTTTAGTACAGGAATTGCACCCCCAGTCCAGTTCTGAAATGATTGCCTTGAAACGTAATAGACATGACACCATGTCTGTTACAGATTTTCAAAATATATCCTCTCTGCTCTCATTTCCTCCTCCTCAGGCTCCCTGACAGATGGACGCAAGTTTGATTCCTCCCGTGACAGGGACAAGCCCTTCAGGTTTAAAATAGGAAAACAGGAAGTGATCCGTGGCTGGGAAGAGGGAGTCGTGCAGGTGGGTGTACTGTGCAGACGTCTCTGGTGTCTGTCTGCCCCTACTTCTAGGGAGTACAGGAGAAGGGTTTTACATTGAAATTACCACGTCCTTGTAACGGAGAGGTTGCCATTTTGACAAAGCACAGAATGTCCCATTGGTGTATTTCTTTGCTGTGCATGAACCCTCGGTCAAGATTATCCAGAGCAAATACATTTGAATTACTTGATGAATTTAACTGTTCCAGGTACAGCCATACCTTCTCTATCAGTAGGAAGATAATGGCCTTCATACATAGTATTTCTCTGAACATATGACATGCTTTGTGTGGTCTATACAAGACGATTTGAAGTATTTGCATAAACCTTTACATTAGTTTCACTGTTACCGGGGCAGTACACACAATCCGGTCTGTTTGTTGTACAGCCCTATGATGTGTAGCTGCAGCAGATTGAAAGGGAAATGTGTGCAACAGGAGAGAGAGACTGAGGCATTGTGTACTTCAAAGCAGTTCGCTGGGCTTTTGCCAGGAGGTTGATTACATAATATTCTTATCAAGGGCGACAGATGCAGTGACGAGACGTGCCCGTATTAGTCTTTGTTGTGTGGGCTAGGCATTCTCCCAGCCAATGGCAGTTCTCCACAAGAGCCCTCAGCGTTTTCATCAGAGGCTCCACACTTACAGCATGACAAACAGCTCCCCCAATTACACACACACACACTAAGCATCTGGTCTGGGGTCAAGTGCTGCTTAAGTTCAACCAAAAAGTGATGCATAAATGAACACAATTTGAAGAAAAAAGTTGTCAACAGTATCATGAAATTAATGCTTCTTTCCAAATAAAGCATAGAGGTTCCTCCATAGCTTATCTCCGTGTGGCTGTGATTGACCTATGTCCCCCCCACTTCCTTGCAGATGAGTGTCGGTCAGAGAGCCAAGCTGACCTGCTCGCCTGACTTTGCCTACGGGGCAAAAGGCCACCCGGGGATCATTCCACCCAACGCTACCCTCATCTTTGATGTTGAGCTACTGAGCCTTGAATGAATATTATTTTTTATTTTTTTGTAAGTACTTTTTTGTAAGTGTTTTGTTATTATCCGTAGTTTAAATAATAGCACAAATGCATCTACAAGTCTATGGATTCAATCTAATCCCTTTCTCCTCTTCCTCCTCTGTCTTTGCAGGTTGCTTTCTACCTAGGAAACATGTAGAAAAGCTAGGAGAGTCTGCACTTGATTCTATAAGAGGCCTGAGTCTATAGTTCCACCACTTTGGTCACTATTTTATCCATATATACGAAATCTGCGTTATCAATGACTCGGTTATTTAGTTTTTCTTTAGAAACCTATGGGCCATAACCTTAAACCTTACAAACCTTGATGTTTTTAATCTTGAATTTTTAAATTGTGCTTTACTTTGTTTTGTTTTGTGAAATTATTGGTTGTGCATGGTTATATGAGTAATACAAAATACCAATGAAATATTAGCAGCGACATTCATCTCTTTTCAAGAGTACCTATCAGTAACGTAGAGGGCTGGTGCTGGACGTGAATCCTACCTGAGGAACAAAACTAAGAGAATATGAAAAGCACATGTTTGCATCCATACCTCTCCCAGCTGAAAGTAGAACAAATATGAATTGATTTTAGAGTTGTAGGCCTTATTGTAATGTTGAGAGGCATAAGTGTAGTAAAATATTGAGTCATGGGATGTCTTAACGGTATAAAACAGAAACATTGTTTGATATGTTATTTACCCTGACTAAATAGTGATGTTTTCTTTAATTTTGATTGTTAACTTTATTAGGCGCTAGTGAGCATTCTGCACAGAGGAACTAGTACAGAAGAGAATTGTTGTATCATATTGTGTGTCTCTCATGACGAGACATACTACCACCTACTAGCCGGGTTCTGCATGTCATACTAATGATATCCTGCTCTATTACGTGTCAAAGCTTTGCATCTGAATAACTTTTTTTGCTTATGTTTATTTCCAAGTCAAATCTTTAACCCTTTTGAAAGCCATAAACGTGTTATTAACAGTGATGGGAACCATATAGTATACGCACATTAATTGGAGTAGAGATGATGCTTTAGAAGTGAAATGCCTGAAATTTTGAAAGGGGGTTGAGGAATCGATTCAATTGTGACCTCCCCCACCTTATTTTGTCTAACAACTTGACATTATATATTTTTCAGATGACATCTTTCTAAAATATGTGTATGCGACCAATACAATTTGACTTGATAATGAAGAATGACTTATACTTTACCTGTAATGTAATGGTAAATATTTTTGTCAGTGTCGTTAGACTGACCACACTGCCTAAATAAAAATGCTGTGTTGTGGTAGTCAGGTGACAGAGACGTCCAGGTTTTGTATCACATTTAAAAGTCTGTTGAAATAGAGTTAAATCTAATGCAGATAGAACATGTTCAGATGCTGGCCATCATTGCTCTTGATGTTACAGCAGTCTAGGCGCATGGCACAAATGCAGTCCTATGTACTGTCTATTTGTGTGCTGAGTTACATACGCAGGCACAACCAATACATCTTTTTGCAGTTTCAATAAAGTGCTCTCTACCTGCTTTGTGTTTTTTTCTTTAATTACTGGAATATCTGGCATTAATGAGGGTGGGGGGGTATTAAACAAAAATTGTTGTTCAAATTTTGCGTTGTAATTTCAGAATGATAGTGTTTCACTCACTGTATTATTTACCCGCCAGTGTTGTGATTGGCTGTGATATTTGCCTATTGATTTCTCCCCCCGGAGCAGCCTCTGTCGTCGAAATGGGAACGTTTCTCTGACTTTGTGGCTGTGTTATCTAGTGGAAATCGCTCTTTTCGTGGTTGCTACAATTCTACACTGTTCGGCCAAAAACAAGCCCGGAATAATCGCGTAGGGAATCCTTGTACCATCTAAATCCCTGTGAAATATATTTTCAATTGAAAAAAAATATTGTTTTTACAGCTGTTTGAAACCGGTGGACCAAAACCGAAACTAAAAGGCTCACGCCTCGATCACACCCAGTGTTTTTGAATTTTAGTACACCTTAAATACTGTAAATTAATTTCCAATGGAACGCGTTGCAGAGGCAGTTGCTGTCGTTCTGGGTGGTGTAGACTGGATTTATCGAATGTATGCATCAAACTGTATGTCTAGACGGCTTGACATGAATGGTAGCAGAAGGAGAATGTTTAACTTTTGTTGCACACATATCCAGATGATACGTAACCCGTGTCTCTGCCATGTTGCGGGTGAGGTGGAGATGTGTTTTTAATACAGCCTACTTAGTGCTGTTGCAATTCACCTAGCTTCAACATAGGGGAGAAATGCTGAGACATTCTAGGTGTAGTGGCACATTTTAAGTATCAATGTGTTCAATTAGTGTCTGCTTTGCTATAGAAACCGGAGTTGTATCTGGGGATTGGAATAGCTAGGTTTTATGGATCATCGTTCATATTCATATAGATTAGAATATATATGAGCCATCACCCACAGCAAGACGTAGAAGAGTGGCAAAATGGCTCCACTGTAGTAGCAGCATTATGCCCCATTTTCCACTCATGAACAGTTGCCGAACTAAACTAAATTCACAGATTTGTCTATAACCACCTCATATCGCTCAATTTCAAGTACTTGCAACAACAACAAAAATAATCCTGAAACATGTGATATTCATTAGAATAGCCACATTCATTATGTACGTCTGGAGACGACAGCAGCAGCTGATTGGCCATGTCACCACGGGGATCGACTTGGGCTTTTCTCGACCAGGAAATTAGCGGTGACTCACAATATCACTTCTTAAACAGCAGTGGTGTCGTCCGAAGTACCAAGCAGAAAATAATATCCGAAACTATAGTCGGAGGGGGGTTTTTTTCTTCTTTTTTTCTCCGAGATATTTACAACCAAAACTTTTTAAAGGTGAGTTTACATATGTCCAACCACATCTCCCGTTAGCTAGCGGAGCTTTCCTGGTTAGCAACGGTATCGAAGGCGGTGATGGAACACGGGTCAGTCCAGTATTCACCAGAGACGTGTTAGCCGAGAGTGCAGGAATAAATAAACACTACACCTTGTCTCGAAACATTTAGCCGAACTAGGTAGCTAAACCTAGGTATCTCTTGTCGTTTAGCCACACCGTCTCGTTGTTGGCTAGCTACAGTTAGCGGATGAAATCCTATAGCGAGTTTAGCTAGCATATATAGCTAACTAGCCAAGTTTAGCTAGCGAGATATCTGCCGTCCGTGTGGTTCGTCTTTTATCATATGGTGTCATAGTGAGGCTATTGAAGGTAGCCTAGCCAGGTAAGTACAGTTAACTGGCTAGCAAACTAGATATTCCGCTACATACCTAGCTAACGTTAACTATTTTTTTGTTTACAATTGTCCAACTCTCAATGTTTTTGAAACCTCAGACTCGAGACATCATGTGATTTCTTGACACATGCTACAGAATGTCAAATGTCACACTAGAGAGATGTGCACTGTAGAGAGCCTCCCCCAGCTGTAGGCAGGCTTGGCAACATGTGTGATGTCTTATTATTAAGTATTAGCTGTATGGAACGTTTTAATTGTATTTTATATTTAACCTTTTATTTAACTAGGTTAATGTTTGGGAGAATATCAACCTTCTGATTTTAGAATCAAATAGTGACCTAGGTCAATCTAGACACTGATCAGCTCAGACAGCACTGACCGATTTAATGAACATTGATGTCTATGGATTAGTTCAGTGTAGCTTCGTCCTGAAACTAGCCATTTTTAAATGAACTTTTATATTAAAAAAAATAAAAAAACTTTTTAAAGTTGCAAATGGGTAGCCGTCTGTAAAATTAAAAGTAAAAATTGTTACTCTAAATTCGTCATTTTAAATGGCTAGTTGTGGGACGAAGCTAACTTCAGTATTGTAGGACTGCACAGAAGAACATTCTGAATGGGGTAGCTAGGCCTATGTTTTAAACAACTTGGTATACGCTGTTTGAAAAAAAAGGTGAGTGCTTGCACTGGACATAAAACATGTCATTAGTTATAATAGTGGACCTTAGTGGCTCATTGTCATAGTCTAACCCCCCCTTCCCCCCCAAGGGGATAACATTCTTTGTGTATCCAATTTGTTTAATTATTTTGCCACTATGGCCTATTTATTGCCTTACCTCCCTAATTTTACTTCATTTGCACACACTGTATATAGACTTTTCTATTGTGTTATTGGCTGTACGTTTGTTTATTTCATGTGTAACTCTGTGTTGTTTGTGTCGCACAGCTTTGTTTTATCTTGGCCAGGTTGCAGTTGTAAATGAGAACTTACCTGGTGAAATAAATAAAATAAAAAGTGCCTTGGTGTTCAGAGACATAATGAGTGTGTCTCTCTGGTCTGTGAATTGGATGTGTAGTGTAGTCTTCCCCACCAATCACATTACTGAGTCATGTTTAGCTTGGCTCAGCGATTGTGCTAAATGTTCACATTATGTGCGTTATTTTTTTTTATCCCTTGTTACTTTGTAGTAGTGTCAACCTGTTAGTAGGAATGTGTTAGTAGGGTTATGTCTTTTCACAATTGTGTGTTGTCCGTTGTCTTGTATGTTCTTGTAGAGGAACAAGGATTGGGTTGTTTTCATGATGTGTGGTTTAACAGTGTTATACGTGTAGGAGTAAGTATCATTTGCATCAGTGTTGTGGGATAGGGTTTATACACGTGTAGGAGTTTTTTTTCGTTCTCTAAGTCCGCTGTGTTTTGTGTAGTTTTTCCATTTAGTCGTGTGTGGGAGAGAACTTGGACATTGACACTGACTGTGGTCGACATGGTAGCAGTGTATCATTGCCTACCTCTAAGTTCCTGTTTCCTGTTCATAGCTTACAGCATATCTTGTGATCTATTCACAAAGTGGGATGCCACAGTGTATAACATAGAAGGGAAAAGGAACAGCATGTGACATGAACTTGAAAATCTCTCTTGGGCTTTTCCTTTTCAACACCATTCTCAAGAACACACTGGAGACACCAACTTATAAACAAACCATCATTGACAGTGATTCTGATGTTGCACCGGAAATGTGACCAGACCAGTTCATGTCTTCTCTTCTTCCTGGAATGACCCGTATGGCTCAGGTGACATCTTAACGAATGTACGCATAGGCCTACACCAACACCTTGATCATAAAAACACAATCACAAAAGCCTTAAAGGCAAGGGGCGGCTGGTAGCCTAGTGGTTAGAGCATTGGACTAGTAACCGAAAGGTTGCAAGATTGAATCCCAGAGCTGACAAGGTAAACATCTGTTGTTCTGCCCCTGAACAAGGCAGTTATACCTACTGTTCCTAGGCCGAATTTGTTCTTAACTGACTTGCCTAGTTAAATAAAGGTAAAAAAAAAATGAACAAAAAAGGCAAGGCTTGGTAGGTGTCTACTGTAGACTCTGGGACAGTTTCACCTGACACACCCTACAGTACAGCTGATATCTGTTTACTCTGGAAGTGTGTACTCTCTCATCCCCTCTCTCCTCTCTCTGTCATTGCCAACCTCCCTCACTCTGTCTTTGCCTCTCCCTCCATCTCTCTCTCACTGTCATTCTCCCTCCCTCCCTCCCTCTCTCTCTCTCTCGTTAACTCTGGCTGTAGGCCTATCTCTTCCACTAAAAGGAAATCTGCTCTCTCATCCTGTTTGTCTCTTGTTATTCCATTAGGCCTAGATCCATTCGTTTTGCTCCGTCCTCCTCACTCCTGTGATTATGCTAGTTTTCCATGATAACTTGTGTGTATTTGTTTACCAGCTTTGAGAGAGCGAAGGCTCAGTACCTAAACACAGACCATATCAGCCCCAGTACATACTGTACAGGGCCTTCAGAAAGTATTCACACCCAATGACTTATTCCACATTTTATTGTTACAGCCTGAATTCAAAATTTCTTAAATAGATTTTTCTCTACACAAAATACAGCATAATGACAAAAGTTAAAACATTTTTGCAAATTTATTGAAAATGACATAAATATTTAATTTACATAACTATTCAGTCAATTCTTTGTAGAAGCTTTTGGCAGCGATTAGAGCTGTGAGTCTTTTTGGGTAAGTCTCTTACAGGATGACTACACCACCCCGTCGCGTAAATTTTGAAATCTGTATTATTCAATTATTGCACCCACACCACACTGCACGGGCGCGCGAACGAGCATCTGCGTTGCCAAGGGCTAAAATAGAAATCAGTTCTATTTGTGACGCAGATAGCGCTGCAAGTCCTGCCTCTCCCATCTCCTCATTGGTTTATAGAAGTAGGTACCCACGTGCCATCTCATCATTGGTTATACCCACGTGGGTGACTTAAAGACGAACGAGGTCAGTGGCGGTAATGCACCTAATTTATGAAAGTTGCCAATCGCAATATAAAGTCAAGAGAAGGAAAAAGCCTGGAAGGAGGAGAGATGACTAGAAACGATTCGGTTGACCGTGTAATGTGTGGATTAATTGTCGGAGTAGAGGACCTTGTGCATTTCAGGTAAAATAACAACTCAATGTTTATATCCCAGGACCAATTAGCTAGCAACAGCAAGCTAGCTAAATAGGACAAATTAGTTGCAAACTAGCTAGCTAAATTGCTATACATTTTTTATGCTTTTCAACCTTTCCCCAAATTAATGTAATTGGTTTAGAGTTTGTTTTGATAGTTTAACCTGCGTGTCGTGATCGGGTTTGGTGTGGGGGGGACAACATAAATGTATGCACGATGGCGCAGCTGGTTTGGGTTCCATGTTAGAGCTGTGAGTCTTTCTGGGTAAGTCTCTAAGAGCTTTCCACACCTTTGCCCATTTATTATAAAAAAAAAAAATCTTCAAGCTCTGTCAAGTTGGATGTTGATCATTGCTAGACCATTTTCAAGTCTTGCTGTAGATTTTCAAAACAGTAAATCGGTCACGCAGGAACATTCTCTTTCTTCTTGGTAAACAACTCCAGTGTAGATCTGGCCTTGTGTTTTAGGTTATTGTCCTGCTGAAAGGTGACTTCATCTCCCAGTGTCTGGTGGAAAGCAGACTGAACCAGGTTTTCCTCTCGAATTTTGCCTGTGCTTAGCTTCATTCCATTTCTTTTTTGTGCTTGAAAAACTCCCCAGTCCTTAACGATCACGAGAATACACATTCCATGATGCAGCCACCACTATGCTTGAAAATATGATGTGGGGTACTCAGTAATGTGTTGTATTGTACACTTTGTATTCAGGACAAAAAGTGAACTGCTTTGCAAATTTTTTTCAGTATTATTTTAGTGCCTTGTTGCAAACAGTATGCATGTTTTTTTTTAAATATTGTTGTGTACAGGCTTTCTTCTTTTAACTCTGTCAATTACAGTTGAAGTCAGAGGTTTACATACACTTAGGTTGGAGTCATTAAAACAAGTTTTTCAACCACTCCACAAATTTCTTGTTAACAAACTATAGTTTTGGCAAGTCTGTTAGAACATTACTTTGTACATGACACAAGTAATTTTTCAAACAATTGTTTACAGACAGATTATTTCACTTAATTCACTGTATCACAATTCCAGTGGGTCAGAAGTTTACATACACTAAGTTGACTGTGCCTTTAAACAGCTTGGAAAATTCCAGAAAATGATGTCATGGCTTTAGACGCTTCTGATTGACTCAAATGATGTCAATTAGCCTATTTGAGGTGTACCTGTGGATATATTTCAAGGCCTACCTTCAAACTCAGTGCCTCTTTGCTTGACATCATGGGAAAATCAAAAGAAATCAGCCAAGACCTCAGAAGAATATTGTAGACCTCCACAGACTTGTATTTTTCTGAGGTCTTGGCTGATTTCTGATTCATCCTTGGGAGCAATTTCCAAATGCCTGAAGGTACCACGTTCATCTGTACAAACAATAGTACGCAAGTATAGTTACCATGGGACCACGCAACCGTCATACTGCTCAGGAAGGAGATGCGTTCTGTCTCCTAGAGATGAACATACTTTGGTGCGAAAATTTAAAGGCAATGGTTCAACAATTTAAAGGCAATGCTACCAAGTACTAATTGAGTGTATGTAAACTTCTGACCCACTGGGTATGTGATGAAAGAAATAGAAGCTGAAATAAATCATTTTCTACTATTATTCTGACATTTTACATTCTTAAAATAAAGTGGTGATCCTAACTGACCTATGACAGGGAATTCTTACTAGGATTCAATGTCAGGAATTGTGAAAAACTGAGTTTAAATGTATTTGGCTAAGGTGTATGTAAACTTCCGACTTCAACTGTATGTTAGTATTGTAATTTGTGGAGTTACTACAATGTTGATGTTTTTTCCTATCACAGCTATTCAACTCTAACTGTTTTCAAGTCACCATTGGCCTTATGGTTAAATACCTAAGCAGTTTCCTTCCTCACTGGCAACGTCTGTATCTTTGTAGTGACTGGGTGTATTGATAGACCATCCAAAGTGTAATGAATAACTTCATCATGCTCAAAGAGCTATTCAATGTCTGCTTTAAAAAAATATCAATTTACGAATAGGTGCCCTTCTTTGCGAGGCATTGGAAAACCTTCCTAGTCTTTGTGGTTGAATCTGTGTTTGAAAATCACTGCTTGGTTGAGGGACCTTACAGATAATTGTATGTGTGGGGTACAGAGGTAGTCATTCAGAAATCACATTAAACACCAATATTGCACACAGTGGGTCCATGCAACTTACTATGACTTGTTAAGCCATTTAAAAAAAAAAAATCCAAAATGTATTTATGCTCGCCATAACAAAGGGGCTGAATAATAATTGACTCAAGACATTTCATATATAATTTAAATTTTTTCTCTTGAAAAACACAATTCCACTTTGACATTGTGGGTAGGCCAGTGACTCAATCTCTATTTAGTATATTTTAAATTCAGGCTGTAACATAACAAAATGTGGAAAAAGTCAAGGGGTGTGAATCCTTCCTGAAGGCCTTGTACCAGGTAGATACCACCACAAGCTTCCTCAATAGGTTTCAGTGTTGGCTAATAGATGTAATGTACTTTCTTGGTTTTAGTTGCTAGCAACTACTTTATGTTCCTTGACTAACTTTTTATGACTTCAATGTTTTTTTCTTGATAGTAGACATCCGGAGATCAAAAGCCCAGCTCCTTGAGAGATTGTTGCTGTGTTGCTCGTTCAGTGGCTGGGGACAAGGCAGCAGTACAAACGGGCTGCAGGTTGAGGCTTACATAACATGTTCTTTAACTGATGAAGTGCCTGGGGGATTGCTGTGTGTGAACAATGACACATTCTGCCTGTTGTGTATGTTTTGACTGTTTAGAGTACAAACTGAAATGCTCAAATCAACCTACATCGTCGAGGTTAGGTAACCTTGATGCTATGAAAATGCTTTTAGAACATAATACAATTATTTTTTCGAGCACCTAGCTCAGGATAGAAAGATGTGGCCTCGGCGCCTAGCTCAGGATAGAAAGATGTGGCCACGGCACCTAGCTCGGGATAGAAAGATGTGGCCGCACTACAGACCCGGCGTCACTACAGACCCGTGTTCGATCCCAGACTGTGTCGCAGCCGGCCGCGTCCAGGAGACCCATGAGGTGGCGCACAATTGGCCCAGCGTCGTCCGGGTTTGGGGAGGGTTTGGCCGGCCGGGATGTCCTTGTCCCATCGCACTGTAGCGACTCCTTGTGGTAGGCCGGGCGCAGGCACGCTGACTTCGGTCGCCAGCTTTACTGTGTTTCCTCCGACACACTGGTGCGGCTGGCTTCCGGGTTAAACTAGAAGTGTGTCAAGAAGCAGTGCGGCTTGGCTGGGTCGTGTATCAGTGGACGCATGGCTCTCGACCTTCGCTTCTCCCGAGTTGCAGCGATGGGACAAGACCGTAACTACCAATTTGGATATCACGTAAAAGGTGTAAAATGTATAAAATAAGCCACTTTTAAACTTTTTTTGAGCTAATTTAGCTGTAGGCTACATTTAGTGGTTTTTCCACATGGACAGGGGCATCATATCAACTGTTACTCAACATTAGCAAGCTAGCTGAATGCATGATGTCCACAATACAAATGCAGGTAGCTAGCATAGAATTAGCCTGTATAGTCCAGTAAACCCACTTGCACATGTTTTTGTTCATTCAGCGAGCAAGGTTTAGCTGTGTTAAACATTACAGTAGTTTTGACATGGGCATCGGCTCTTACTGTGTTAGCATAAGTTAGCCAGCTAGCTAGCTAACAGCATCAAGGTTAGTCAGCTAACTGCATGGTAATGCCTTGCAGGCAGATCATGTACACTATGCATAAAACGTTATTCAATATGGTTTGCAGTAAGGGATTTCAGATGTCTTTGACTTTCTTTTTTACTTTGATGTGCCAAACCTTGTAGAAGCTAGCTAGCTGGGCTAGAAAGAGGTGGCTAGAAAAACAACTATTCAGTCAATGCTAGCTAGATTTTATTTTATTTAACCTTTTTATTTACCCAGGCAAGTCAGTTAAGAACAAATTCTTATTTACAATGACGGCCTAACCCGTACAACGCTGGGACAATTGGGAGTCCCATAGGGCGGCCGACATTCACGGCCGGTTGTGATACAGCCTGGAATCGAACCAGTAGTGACACCGCTTGCACTGAGATGCAGACCGCTGCGCCACTCGGGAGCCTCCTTCTAGATAGCTAGGTGTTCTGAAAGAGTTAGCTACAGACATGTATTGTTGCTAAAAGTGTGCACTTTTATTAAATCAATTGCAGCTAGTTGTGAGACTTACCAAATGATGGTGCCAATGTCACTAGGCTACCTAGCAAAATATCCATCAATGGTAGCTGAGCTTGCCGTGGTTTTCGGACTAGTTGACTAGCTAGCCCACCTTGCACGGTATATAGATTTTTTTGCCATGTTACCTGGCTAGTCTCTTAACAGGATAGCCTTCTATAAAGGCACTTATTTTCATAATGTTTGTATTGTCCACATTTTTTACATTCTCAATGCAATCTAATCTGGGCTGCTTGTCAGACGAACCATTCAAGTGATGTCATTGATGACCCGTTATCAAGATGGCGGCATGCAGTAGTCAGATGATAAATAGTTTAACATAAATATGAGCTTTCAGCTTTTTTAAGGGTAGGAACATTATTCTTTATCACATTTTGGTTATCAAAAGCACCGTAACTTACTACAGTCAGTTTCTAGCCTACATTGTTCGTTCTAGAACTAGCCCAGCCTACAGTATGTGGATAAGAAGGGTATCTCTGACTTGTTTGTTAGTTAGGTCTTCATAGGGTGTTCTGACCACACCCACTCCTTAGCCTACATCACATCTTTGTCGCGTTAGCTACCCTTCTCCCTCTTTTCCGTCTCACAATTATGAAAGGATGAGTGATGATGGGAAGGGGTCTGGAAGTGCAGAAATGGATCATGGTGGATTAGTGGTGAAAAAACGTAAGCCTCAATTGAAAAACAGGAATGTTATTATGAGCTTTATGGTCCTGGAGTCTCCATGCCATGTGTGTCACTCTGTCAGAGCTGTGTATGGGCACGGTCTATAGACAGACAGACCAACCGCTCTGTTCTCCAACCCTCTGTCTGTGTGGTCCAGAGCCCCCTCTGATCCTGTCTTCCACCACATTATTCTCAGCTCGTGATTTGCCATCAAAGGTTAGCAGTTAATGGGTGAGATTCTCTCTCCTATGTATTGTGGTCTTTACTCTTCTCATGCCAACATTTATAACAGTTTCCTTTGTGTTCTTCCCACAGAATGTCGCTGTATCCATCCCTTGAGGATCTTAAGGTGGACAAGGTCATGAAGGTAAGGAAAAGCCAGTATCGGTACCCAGTATTTTTAAGTAGCCTACTCTGACCTCCTCCCGGCTGTTAAAGTACCCTTCCTGGTCACAAGGAAGCTAGCGGGTGGCTAGAACCAATTGACACATTCAAATGAAAATCTACCTTGTTCTTTGTTAAAAGAGAGGACTAAAAATACGAAGCTTCAGCCAAAGTGTTCTTAGTGTCCATCATATTTTTTCTAGGCATCAGGTAGCCTAGCGGTTAAGAGCGTTCGGCCAGAAACCAAAAGGTTGCTGGTTCGAATCCCCGAGCCGACTAGGGGGAAAAATCTGTCTGTGCCCTTAAGCAAGGCTCTTAACCCTAATTGCTTCTGGAAGTTGCTTTGGATAAGACCGTCTGCTAAATGACTAGAATGTAATGTCTATTGACATTTTATCTTACAAATGTGTTCTAGTGTCCGTTACTCTTGTCTAGGCTGCAGGTGTTCTAGTGTCCGTTACACTTGTCTAGGCTGCAGGTGTTCTAGTGTCCGTTACTCTGTCTAGGCTGCAGGTGTTCTAGTGTCCGTTACTCTGTCTAGTGATGTTTTCTCTTCCGTATAAAGGTTGTAATGGATATGGGTCCAGCTGCATGTTATCGTACAGTGTGATGAACTTTTTCCCTTACTGTTTTTTCCCTTCCAAGAAGAATGAGGTGTCTGTTCTTACAAATGTGTTCTTATTTGCATGTGCTAGCTTAATGGTGTTCTTTATCGAGGTGGGTGTACCCTCATACTGTGAGAGTTGTATTGAGTTTCAGTGTGGGGGGGAAGTACCCTCATACTGTGAGAGTTGTATTGAGTTTAGTGTGGGGGAGGGAGAACCCTCATACTGTGAGAGTTGTATTGAGTTTCAGTGTGGGGGGGATAGTACCCTCATACTGTGAGAGTTGTATTGAGTTTCAGTGTGGGGGGGAAAGTACCCTCATACTGTGAGAGTTGTATACACAGTCAGTTAGGAAAGGAAAGGCTAGCTTTTTCAAACAGAAATGTGCATCCTGTAGCACTAATTCCAAAATGTTCTGGGACACTGTAAAGTCAATGGAGAATAAGAGCACCTCCTCTCAGCTGCCCACTGCACTGAGGCTAGGAAACACTGTCACAACTGATAAATTATTCTTGAAGTTCTCGATTATCGTAGATTTTTCTAAGGCTGACCATGCTTTCCACCTGGCTACCCCTGCCCTGGTCAACAGCTCTGCACCCCCACAGCAACTTGTCCAAGCCCCCGCTTCTTCTTCACCCAAATCCAGATGGCTGATGTTCTGAAAGAGCTGCAAATTCTGGACCCCTACAAATCAGCTGGGCTAGACAATCTGGAGCCTCTCTTTCTAAAATTATCAGCCGAAATTGTTTCAACCCCTATTACCTATTACTAGCCTGTTCAACCTCCTCTTTCGTACCGTCTGAGATCCCTAAAGATTGGAAAGCTGCCGCGGTCATCCCCCTCTTAAAAGGGGGAGACACTCTAGACCCAAACTGTTACAGACCTATATCTATCCTAGCCTGCTTTTCTAAGGTCTTTGAAAGCCAAGTTAACAAGCAGATCACCGACCATTTCGAATCCCACCGTACCTTCTCCGCTATGCAATCTGGTTTCCGAGCTGATCATGGGTGCACCTCAGCCACACTCAAGTTCCTAAACGATATCATAACCGCCATCGATAAAAGACTGTACTGTGCAGCCGTCTTCATCGACGTGGCCAAGGCTTTCGACTGTCAGTCACCGCATTCTTATCGGCAGACTTAAAAGCCTTGGCTTCTCAAATGACTGCCTCGCCTGGTTCACCAACTACTTCTCAGATAGAGTTCAGTGTGTCAAATTGGAGGGCCTGTTGTCCGGACCTCTGGCAGTCTCTATGGGGGTGCCACAGGGTTCAATTCTCGGGCTGATTCCTTTCTCTGTATATATCATTGATGTCGCTCTTGCTGCTGGTGATTCTCTGATCCACCTACGCAGACGACACCATTCTGTATACATCTGGCCCTTCTTTGGACACTGTTAACAAACCTCCAAACGAGTTTCAATGCTATACAACACTCCTTCCGTGGCCTCCAACTGCTCCTAAATGCTAGTTAAACTAAATGCATGCTCTTCAACCGATTGCTGCCCGCACCCGCCCGCCCGACTAGCATCACTACTCTGGACGGTTCTGACTTAGAATATGTGGACAACTACAAAGACCTGGTGTATGGCTAGACTGTAAACTCTCCTTCCAGACTCACAATAAGCATCTCCAATCCAAAATTAAATCTAGAATTGGCTTCCTATTTCGCAGCAAAGCCTCCTTCACTCATGCTGCCAAACATATCCACATAAAACTGACTATCCTACCGATCCTTGACTTCAGCGATGTCATTTACAAAATAGCCTCCAGTACTCAGCAAACTGGATGTTGTCTATCACAATGTCATCCGTTTTGTAACCAAAGCCCCATATACTACCCACCACTGCAACCTGTATGCTCTCGTTAGCTGGCCCTCGCCACATATCTGTCGCCAAACCCACTGGCTCCAGGTCATCTAAAAGTCTTTGCTAGGTAAAGCCCCGCCTTATCTCAGGTCAATAGTCACCATAGCAACACCCACCCGTAGCACGCGCTCCAGCAGGTATATTTCACTGGTTATCCCCAAAGCCAACACTTCCTTTGGCCGCCTTTCCTTCCAGTTCTCTGCTGACATTGACTGGAACGAATTGCAAAAATCACTGAAGCTGAAGACTTTTCTCCCTCACTAACTATAAGCATCAGCTGTCAGAGCAGCTTACCGATCACTGCACCTGTACACAGCCCATCTGTAAATAGCCCACCCAACTACCTCATCCCCATATTGTTATTTGTTTGCTCTTTTGCACCCCAGTATCTCTACTTGCACATCATCATCTGCACATCTATCACTCCAGTGTTAATGCTAAATTGTAATTATTTCACCACTATGGCCTATTTATTGCTTACCTCCTTAACCTTGCTACATTTGCACATACTGTACATAGATTTTTCAATTGTGTTATCGTCTGCACGTTTGTTTATCCCATGTGTAACTCTGTGTTGTTGTGTTTTGTCGCACTGCTATGCTTTATCTTAGCCAGGTCGCAGTTGTAAATGAACTTGTTCTCAACTGGCCCTACCTGGTTAAATAAAGGTGAAATAAAAAAAGTTATAAAAACGTAATAAATGTCTCTACTGTCTTTCTCCTAGGCTCAGACCCAATTTGCCCATACCACTGCTACCCCAGCCATCGCTGAGGGGACCTACCAGCCACAGGCTGCTGGGCTGGGGATGCCATCATCAGGTGAGTCCACCGGCTCTGTGAGGCCTGTACCACATGTTAAAGGGATACCTCGGGATTTTGCCAATGTGGCTCTTCATCTACTTCCACAGTGTCGTATGGACATGAGGATACCATTTTTATGACTTCCAGTCAATTGCGCAAGTTAGCAACTTCTAACTGCACGCGGAGATACGTACAGTATCACAGACCATATTTTGTAGTTTCCCTGTTGGTTGCCCTTCTCCAGACCAGGGTGTTCCTATTTACAGAACTTATCAGAGAAGGATTGCTGCTCTAGGATCAGGTCCTTCCTTGTCCATGTAATCTTATTCATTATGATCTGAAAGGAAACACTGATCCTAGAGCAGCACTTATACTCTGAGACACTTTATGAATACAGGCCCTGGTCTCTCACTTTCTTCCTACTCTTCCCTTTTGTCTCTTGGTTTCCCTCTCCATCTTTGTGTCTGTTTTGGGGGCTCTTCTCTGAATCAGGCTGTTGTTAGTGGTGAAAGGCCTGTCGGCTCTGTAGTGTGTTGTGGTGTTGAGAGGAGATAAAGACATGCAGAGGATTAGAGGCTGTGGGGGTGTGTGTGGGGGGGGGTGTATGGGGTCTTATTGAATGTTCTTTTAACTACTCTGTGTCTCCTCTTAGCCTCAGGGTCTTTCTTTGAGTGAGGGTGAAATGGGCAGGGAGACCACAGTGAGCAGCCTCTCAATGCAGTGATTCCAATAGGAAGGGAGGGAGGGAGGGAGGAGTACAAGATTAAAGGAAGGCAGAAGGTGGACAGGGGCCCACAGGGAGGAAGAAATGTGGTTTTCTGCTCTTTTTCACTTGTTCCCCCCCTCTTTCACTTGCTCATTCTCTCGTTCTCTCTCTCTCAGTATGGGATGTCCTCTGGGCTTTGGTTTTCTCCCAGTGGAGCTAGCTCATGGTTGACATGGAGACGGCTGGCCTGGTGGCAGCGCACGGGGCGACAGGAAAGGTGGTGAAGGAAATGGCCCTGCATGACATCACCACTGGACCTCAGCCCAACCACAGCCGCCCGCTTTCCTCATTTCCTCCAATCATGTCTTATCTCTACATCCCCTCTCATTGCTCTCCCTTCCCTCACACACCTCCTCCTCTGGTCTGTTATAACACACCTCCTCCTCTGGTCTGTTATAGCACACCCCCTCCTCTGGTCTGTTATAGCACACCTCCTCCTCTGGTCTGTTATAGCACACCCCCTCCTCTGGTCTGTTATAGCACACCTCCTCCTCTGGTCTGTTATAGCACACCTCCTCCTCTGGTCTGTTATAGCACACCTCCTCCTGTTATAACACATAGTAAATGATGCTGAATGATGGATTAATGATTATTGCACTTCTGGTAATGCTCCAGTGCTGAGGCTTTTACTGTATGTGTCAGTCCACTCTCAGAAGAACACATGTCAGGCTCAACCCTGGTGATCTGTAGAGGCCAGTGTAGTCAGGCTCAACTCTGGTGATCTGTCGAGGTCAGGTGACAGTGAAAGAGTAAAACTAACACTGAGACGTCATTTAATCCCTGGGGTTGGCAGAGCACTGCAACTCTGAGAGGTAATGGTATAGCAGATTACACCAGGCCAAGGTCAGTTTACATCCTGGATTAGCTGAGTGGTAGTGGTAGTGTGTGTGTGTGTGTGTGTGAAGAGAGGCCAAGAGTTAAATTATTAAATGAGTATGTGTGTTAACCAAACCAGTGCGTAGATTGAGCAGTGCGTGGTTTTTATATATTTTCTTCCTGTCTAATAGGAAGAGATCTTCTAATTATGCCTGTAGGTGGTGGTTAGGTGAATCACTGTCAGCAAATTCTTCTCACATACAGCATCTGTGGACCGTGTGGGTGGATGTTCTCTGTGTCAATCATGTGTACTCCTTAGTTTGAACCAAAAATAGTGCCCTACAAGCCGATGCCTTTTTATGTTTATTGCGGGGGTGCTGTGTGACTGTCTGCCTTATTATGTCCATCTCCCACATGCCTTGGTATACTTGTGTCCTTTAACTTTCCACCCTTTATTCTTTAAAAAAATATTTATTGTTTTTCACTTTTTACGATCATAAATAGTTCACATAAATACAATTCAACATTCACGTCAATATATTTGAGTTCATAATTACATGCCATGATTTACAGATGTAATAGTCTGTCTGATATACATTTAAACTGAATTCTTTTTTTTTTTTTTTTTTTATATTCTGTTTTGATTTGTTAAAAATGTAAAAGTGTTCATAATGCATCTCATCTTCCAAATGTTACTGTCGACCATAAACCTTTTAGAAATGTCATCCATGTGAATATCGAAGATGTACAGTGGATTAGGAAAGTATTCAGACCAATTCCCTTTTTCCACGTTACAGCCTTATTCTAAAATGGATTAAAAATAAATAAATCTCATCATTCTACACACAACCCCATAATGACAAAGCAAAAAACAGGGTTTTATTAAAAAATAAAACTGTATTCAGACCCTTTGCTATGAGACTCGAAATTGAGCTCGGGTGCATCCTGTTTCCATTGATCATTCTAGATGTTTCTACAACTTGATTGGAGTCCATCTGTGGGAAATTCAATTGATTGGACATGATTTGGAAAGGGACACACCTGTCTATATAAGGTCCCACAGTTGTCAGAGCAAAAACCAAGCCATGAGGTCGAAGGAGTTGTCCATAGAGCTCCGAGACAGAATTGTGTCGAGGCACAGATCCGGGGAAGGGTACCAAAATATTTCTTCAGCATTGAAGGTCCCCAAGAACACAGTGGCCTCCATCATTCTTAAATGGAAGAAGTTTGGAACCATCAAGACTCCTCCTAGAGCTGGCCGCCCGGCCAAACTGAGCAATCGGTGGAGAAGGGCCTTGGTCACGGAGGTGATTCAGAGTGACCATTGGGTTCTTAAAGAGCTCCAGAGTTCCTCTGTGGAGATGGGAGAACCTTCCAGAAGGACAACCATCTCTGCAGCACTCCACCAATCAGGCCTTTATGTTAGAGTGGCCAGACGGAAGCCACTTATCAGTAAAAGGCACATGTAAGCCCACTTGGAATTTGCCAAAAGGCACCTAAAGACTCTCGGACCATGGGAAACTCCGGTCTGATGAAACCAAGATTGAACTCTTAGGCTTGAATGCCAAGTGTCACGTCTGGCGGAAACCTGGCACCATCCCTACGGTGAAGCGTGGTGGTGGCAGCATCATGCTGTGGGGATGTTTTTCAGCGGCAGGGACTGGGAGACTAGTCAGGATTGAGGGAAAGATGAACGGAGCAAAGTACAGAGAAAAAGTGCAGAGAACCCTGCTCCAGAGCGCTCAGGACCTCAGACTGGGGCCAAGGTTCACCTTCCAACAGAAGAAACGACCCTAAGCACACAGCCAAGACAACAGCGGAGTGGCTTTGGGACAAGTCTCTGAATGTCCTTGAGTGTTCCAGCCAGAGGCTGGACTTGAACCCGATCGAACATCCCTGGAGAGACCTAAAAATAGCTGTGCAACAATGCTCCCCATCCAAACCTGACAGAGCTTGAGAGGATCTGCAGAGAAAAATGTGAGAAACTCCCCAAATACAGGTGTGCCAAGCGTGTAGCGTCATACCCAAGAAGACTCAATGCTGTAATCTCTGCCAAAGGGTCTTCAACAAAGTACTGAGTAACTGAACAACAAAGGGCCGTGCTCTACCGTGCGGGCTAGAGAGGGCCGCGCTCTACCGTGCGGGCTAGAGAGGGCCGCGCTCTACCGTGCGGGCTAGAGAGGGCCGCGCTCTACCGTGCGGGCTAGAGAGGGCCGCGCTCTACCGTGCGGGCTAGAGAGGGCCGCGCTCTACCGTGCGGGCTAGAGAGGGCCATGAAGTACAGGGTCCTTAGCTTAGTGATGAGCTAAGGACCCAGGGACTAAACACCTCCCTTTGCAACTTGATCCTGGACTTCCTGATGGGCCGGCCCCAGGTGGTAAGAGTAGGTAATAACACATCTGCCACGCTGATCCTCAACACGTGGGCCCCTCAGGAGTGCATGCTCAGTCCCCTCCTGTACTCCCTGTTCACCCATGACTGCATGGCCAAACACGACTCCAACACCATCATTAATGGGCTGTAGTGGAGCAGGTTGAGAGCTTCAAGTTCCTTGGTGTCCAACAAACTTTCATGGTCCAAACACATCAAGACAATCGTGAAGAGGGCACAACAACGCCTTTTCTCCTTCAGGAGACTAAAAAGATTTGGCATGGGTCCTCATCCTCAAAGTTATACAGCTGCACCATCGAGAGCCTCCTGACTGGTTGCATCACCATCTAGTATAGTAACTGCTCGGCCTCCGACCACAAGGCACTACAGAGGGTAGTGCGTACGGCCCAGTATATCACTGGGTTCAAGCTTCCTGCCGTCCAGGACCTCTATACCAGGCGGTGTCAGAGGAAGACCCCCAAAAATTGCCAGACTCCAGCCACCCTAGTCATAAACTGTTCTCTCTGCTACCACACGGCAAGCGGTACTGGTCCAAAAAGCTTTTTAACAGCTTCTATCTCCAAGCCATGAGACTCCTGAACATCTAATCAAATGGCTACCTGGACTATTTGCATTGTCCCCCGCGTCGCCCATTTGTATGCTGCTGCTACTCTGTTTGTTATCCATGTAGTCACTTTACCTCTACCTACATGTACATATTACCTCGACTAACCGGTGCCCCCGCACATTGACTCTACCGGTACCCCCTTCTATAAAGCCTCTACATTGACTCTGTACCGGTACCCCCTGTATAAAGCCTCCACATTGAGTCTGTACCGGTACCCCCTGTATAAAGCCTCCACATTGACTCTGTACCGGTACCCCCTGTATAAAGCCTTGTTACTGTTATTTTATTGTTGCTCTTTAATTATTTAACTTTTTAAAATTGTATTTAAATTTTTTTTTACTTCAGTTTATTTGAGTAAATACTTTAACACTTTTTTTTCTCAACTGCATTGTTGGTTAAGGGCTTGGAAGTAAGCATTTCACTGTAAGGTCTACACCTGTTTGTACTAGGTGCATGTGACCAAATAACATGTGATTTTGATATATTAACTGTGTGTTGTTCTCTCCTAGCCCTGTACCCTAACCTGGAGGAGCTGGGAGAGTACATGGGCCTGAGCCTCGACAGTGATGAGGTGCAGAGGAACATGGCCTTGGTGCCCATGGCAGACAATGTAAGTTGTGCGTGTGGAGGATGTCAGATGGTGTCCCTATGTGTCTGTGTGAAGGATGTCAATTGTGTCCTCATTTCAGCGGTATTTTCTCCTCATTCGCTGAGTGAGGGATAAGAGGAGGAGTCTGTGGATGCCTGAATGTCATATTATGTAAGGTCTAATTTTAGTGAGTGAGCAGACCCCGGTGCCATCAGGCCAGCTAACACAAGTACACAACACATCCTGTAGGTCTCTGGAGAAGACCGCACGGCCCTGGATAAAGTTCCCTCTGCTTCACAGAATAGGTTGCATTCACAAAAACATTCTGAAGTGTAGACCGTGACTCAGACTAGTTAGTAAATATACATTCAAACCACAGGGTTCAACGAGAGAGAGACATTCAAACCACAGGGTTCAACGAGATGTACTTGAGCTTGATTTGGTTCGTCAGAGTTGTACATGAATGAGACATGTAGCCTGGGTTTTAGAGGGGAGGCAGGAGGGACAGTGGTTTTTGCGGACTCATAGGGTCGGGACAATACCAGTATCAGCATCGCAATATTTTTTTCCATGGCAAAAATGAAAACTCAAAGCTAACCAAACTCTTTTGTCTTTTAAAAACCTGCTGTATGTGAAATATTGTGTTCTATAACCTGGAAAATACATGTGACTCTGGATAACAACATGATGTTTGTTTCCAACATTAGGGCTGTTTTCTTAAAGTTCAATCCGCTTCGTGTTTTGTTTGCTTGCCACTATACTAACTCGTATTGCGATACTTGTGTCGTCCCGGTCCTACGGACTCCTAGCAGGCTCTTTAGAAAACAGAGTACAGGCCTCCCGAGTGGGGCAGTGGTCTAAGGCACGGCATCACAGTGCTAGCTGTGCCACTAGAGATTCCGGGTTCGAGTCCAGGCTCTGTCGCATCCGGGCTTAGCAAGTGAAAGTTCTCATGGTGATGCTGGAAATAGTATAGTCTGCTTATTGAGGAAACGTTCCACTACACCACTACCATCTATTTTCCAATCTCTGCCCTCTCTCTTAATGTCACCTCCCTCCACAGCAGGTGGCGGTGTCCTCTGGCATGGGCATCAGTGGCATGGTCTGTCCCGTGACGGGGTCAGATGTGGGCATCAAGAGGGCAGAGATCCGTCCCGGCCTGCGTGAGATCATCCTCTGTAAGGACCAGGACAGGAAGGTTGGGCTGAGGCTAAGAGCCATCGACAATGTGAGTCATTATCATAGCCTAATACAACCAGACTACAGATTAGGGATATCCATCTGTCCTCAAACCAGACTACAGATTAGGGTTATCCATCTGTCTTCAAACCAGACTACAGATTAGGGTTATCCATCTGTCTTCAAACCAGACTACAGATTAGGGTTATCCATCTGTCTTCAAACCAGACTACAGATTAGGGTTATCCATCTGTCTTCAAACCAGACTACAGATTAGGGTTATCCATCTGTCTTCAAACCAGACTACAGATTAGGGTTATCCATCTGTCTTCAAACCAGACTACCGATTAGGGTTATCCATCTGTCCTCAAGCCAGACTACAGATTAGGGTTATCCATCTGTCCTCAAGCCAGACTACAGTTTAGGGTTATCCATCTGTCCTCAAGCCAGACTACAGTTTAGGGTTATCCATCTGTCCTCAAACCAGACTACAGTTTAGGGTTATCTATCCGTCTCCTCAGGGCGTGTTTATCCAGCTGGTTCAGGCCAACTCCCCGGCCGCCCTGGGGGGCCTGCGCTTCGGGGACCAGGTTCTCCAGATCAACGGGCAGAACTGTGCTGGCTGGAGCCTGGACAAGGCCCACAAAGCCCTGAAGGTTGCTGCCGAGACCCGCATCGAGCTCATTGTCCGGGACAGGTGAGGAGATGACAACCAATATTATTTCATGCTGATACTATTTTATTTATTTAACCTTTTTATTTAACTAGGCAAGTCGGTTTAAGAACAAATTCTTATTTTACAATGACTGCCTACCCCGGCCAAACCCTCCCCTAACCCGGCCGACGCAGGGCCACAGTGTAGTCCGGTCATATTGATGTTCATCAATATGTCCGGACGTTAAGAGGGAATGTTAGAGTAGGTGGAGTGTAAAAATGTCCTTCGCTGCTCTGTGCTGTGTGAACTTGACAAACACTAGAGCTCTGGCTCCACCTGCTGGTCATATCACCACACAACATGGGCTGAGGCTTTGTATTTTGTGTTTCTGTTCGTACTTCAGGCCGTTCCAGCGTACTGTCACCATGCACAAAGACAGCTCAGGCCACGTTGGGTTCATCTTCAAGTCGGGCAACATCACCTCGCTGGTCAAGGATGGTTCTGCCGCTCGCAACGGCCTGCTGACGGCCCACTACATCTGTGAGATCAACGGACAGAATGTTATCGGCCTCAAGGTGAGCTTTGACTTCAAATGTTGATGATGACTTCTCCCTGACAATGAATCAGTGTCCAAAGTTGAATGGACACTCAGTGGCCAGTTTATTAAGTCTATTACCAGGTCGGACCCTGCTTTGACTCCAGAACAGCCTGAATTCTTCAGGGCATGTCTTAAACGTTCCACAGGGATGTTGGTTCATGCTGACGCGATGGCATCATGCAGTTGCTGCAGATTGGACGGTGGCACATTCATGCTGTCAAAAGCCCGTTCCATCTCATCCCAAAGACTTTCTTATTGGGTTTGGTCAGCAACAACGTTCAGATACGCTGTGGCGTTCAATTGTTGCTCGATTGGTATCAACGTGCGACAGGAAAACAATCCCCACACCGTTACACCACCACCAGCCTGTACCGTTGACACCAGGCAGGATGGGTCCATGGACTCACGCTGCTTATGCCAAATCCTGACTCAGCATTACGCAACAGGAACTGTGGTTCGTTGGACCAGGCAGTGTTTTTCCACTCCTCAATTGTCTAGTGTTGGTGAACACATGCCCACTGGAGCCGCTTCTTGTTTTTAGCTGATAGGAGTGAAACCCCGTTGTGGATATATGCTGCAATAGCCAATCCGTGACAAGGATCAACGAGTTGTGTGTGTGTGTTCCGAGATTCGTGGCCCGCCTGTTAGCTTGCACAATTCTTGCCATTTTCTTTCGACCTCTCTCATCATCGAGCCGTTTTCGCCCACAGGACTGCCTCTGACTCTTTTTTTTTGTTTGTTTGTTTGACCCCGCAAACTCAAGTCTGGACCTGGAAGCCAGTTCCACTGTATATTTTTCATTGTTCCCCTCCCTAAACAGGGACTGGTTTTAGACCTGGGACACCAGGTGTGTGCAATGAATTATCAGAAAACAAGCAGGCTTGTAAGGTCAGAGTTGAATTCCCGTTCCCTAGACACTGTCGTACGTGAAAAGCCCAGGAGAGCGGCCGTTTCTGAGATACTGGATCCGGCGCGCCTGGCACCGACGATCATATCACGCTCAAAGTCACTTAGGCCACTAGTTTTGTCCATTCTAACGTTCAATCGAACAGTAACTGGATGCCTGTCTGCCTGCTTTTTATATAGCCGGCCACGTGACTCACTGTCTGTAGGAGCAATCCATTTTCGTGAACGGAAAACTGTGTATGTTTAATACTGTTTGTTGATGTGCAGGATGCTCAGATCAAGGACATCCTGACCACCTCTCCTACAGCCATGACCATCACCATCATGCCCAAGTTCATCTACGAACACATGGTCAAGAGGTAAGCAGTTAGGAGTTGAATGAATAGCGTTGTAAGGTCTCCGGTTGTTACAGTTGGTAAAATACTTATCATTTGGATTAATAGAATGTGTTTCTTTTAGAATGTCCAGCGGTCTGCTGCGGTCAGCCATGGACCACTCTGTGCCAGAGGTGTGAGGGCCAGGAACGTGGCCACGTCTCCTGCAGGATGCCTACAATCTCCACAGTTCCCATTGGGACACTAAACAGCCAATAGGGTCAACTCGCTCTCGCTCTCTGTACTGAAAAACCTCTTGTATCACAATCACCGCCATCGTCTTTCATCGTAGCATAATCTAAATATACTTTTTTTTTTCTTCTTCGATGGTTCAAATATTGTTATTCCATGTAGTTTCCTTTTCTACTTCTATCCCTTTTGTCTATTTTTACAATGATAACTCTTGTAGTCCAGTATTGTTTTCTTATAATTATGTTTGTGGCATTGCATTGAGTACACCTTTGTTTAAGCCATGCGTGTTATCATGAGTCCAGAGCTTCCTCGTAAAGAGCATGGAAATGGTTAATTGGCTCGTGACCTTTCACCTTTTGTGTCAAAATGCTGTAAAAGCCAATGATCCCCATGGTTGTTGATCATAAACCTGTTCCCCTATGCAGCTGGGGCATTACGCTGGGCGGACCCACTAAGTGCACTTTCCACTTCTTGTTAGAAGTCGTCCTTCCTGTAACCATTAAAATGTTTTTATTTTTTTATTGTTCAAGTCGAGTCAAAATTAATTACAACATATGTCAACAAGTATGTAGAAGTTGAACTGGGAATGGATTTGTTTGCACTTAGTAATCAACAAACTGAAGTTATTAATATGTACGTATCTAGGTTTCAATCAATCATTTCCTCTACTTGTTGATTGATGTGCAAGACGGGAAAAAGCTGACCTGGGCTCAGATTCACATAACACTTCTCACGCAAAAACTTAAGAAACTTCTTCAGAAAAAAACAATGCTTTGTTTCTGATGAACGTATTAACATTCCCAATAACCTTTTTGAGGAATAGCAACTTTGCCTAACTCTCTTCATAAGTCTATAGTTAAGGGAGAAAATGGCAGTTAAGAATACATTGATTCTTAACAAGGTTTTGTGAATCTGGGCCCTGATCAGTGAGTTTCTTTTTAATATTAGAATGTTCCTTTATTGCTGTTCTTGTTTGGAAGCATGTTTTGTATTGCATTTTTATGTAATCTTTGATAAACATCACACAGCCATCATTCTGTAAATGCTAGAATCTAAATGTTTATATACGAATGTAAAGGGGAAGGAAAGGGGGATACCTAGTCAGTTGTACAACTAAATGCATTCAACTGAAATGTGTCTTCTGCATTTAACACAACCCCTCATGTAACCAAGATAATTAATGTAAAACAAATAAATAATCATTTTGTTCACATTTACATTTTGCTATATCAGTGTCCCTCCCCCTGTTCACAGAAGATATAACCTTCGACTTGTCAACTAAATGTCTACCCTAGTTTAGAACACCCATTTCCTGCCTGGAGTCACGAATATTAACACACATAGGAATATTGACACAAATATTAATTTTCAAAGTCTGCTGCCTCAGTTTGTATGATGGCAATTTACATATACTCCAGTATGTCATGAAGAGTGATCAGATGAATTGCAATTAATTGCAAAGTCCCTCTTTGCCATGCAAATGAACTGAATCCCCCAAAAACATTTCCACGGCATTTCAGCCCTGCCACAAAAGGACCAGCTGACATGTCAGTGATTCTCTCGTTAACACAGGTGTGAGTGTTGACGAGGACAAGGCTGGAGATAGCCTAGACCGGCGGCAGGTAGCCTAGACCGGCGGCAGGTAGCCTAGTGGTTAGAGCGTTGGACTTGTAACCGGAGGGTTACAAGTTCGAATCCCGAGCTGACAAGGAAAAAATCTGTCGCTCTGCCCTGAACAAGGCAGTTAACCCACTGTTCCCCGGGCGCCGATGACGTGGATGTCGATTAGGGCAGCCCCCCGCACCTCTCTGATTCAGAGGGGTTGGGTTAAATGCGGAAGAAACATTTCGGTTGAAAGCATTCGGTTGTACAACTGACTAATAATGGTGACTTTGACTTTGACTTTTTGACTTTTGACTTTTGAGATAACTGTCATGCTGATTGAGTTCAAGCTTCCAGTCTGTCATTCGAAAAGGAGGGTGGTGCTTGGAATCATTGTAATTCCTCTTACAACCATGGTTACCTGCAAGGAAACACGTGCCGTCATCATTGCTTTGCACAAAAAGGGCTTCACAGGCAAGGATATTGCTGCCAGTAAGATTGCTGCCACTAAATCAACCATTTATCGGATCATCAAGAACTTCATGGAGAGCGGTTCAATTGTTGTGAAGAAGGCTTCAGGGCACCCAAGAAAGTCCAGCAAGCACCAGGACCGTCTCCTAAAGTTGATTCAGCTGTGGGATCGGGGCACCACCAGTACAGAGCTTGCTCAGGAATGGCAGCAGGCAGGGGTGAGTGCATCTGCACGCACAGTGAGGCGAAGACCTTTGGAGGATTGTCCGGAGAAGACAAGGTGAGCGCTACCATCAGTCCTATGTCATGCCAACAGTAAAGCATCCTGAGACCATTCATGTGTGGGGTTGCTTCTCAGCCAAGAGAGTGGGCTCACTCACAATTTTGCCTAAGAACACAGCCATGAATAATGGTACCAACACATCCTCCGAGAGCAACTTCTCCCAACCATCCAGGAACAGTTTGGTGACGAACAATGCCTTTTCCAGCATGATGGAGCACCTTGCCATAAGGCAAAAGTGATAACTAAGTGGCTCGGGGAACAAAACGTAGATATTTTGGGTCCATGGCCAGGAAACTCCCCAGACCTTAATCCCATTGAGAACTTGTGGTCAATCCTCAAGAGGCGGGTGGACAAACAAAAACCCACACATTCTGTCAAACTCCAAGCATTGATTATGCAAGAATGGGCTGCCATCAGTGAGGATGTGGCCCAGAAGTTTAATTGACAGCATGCCAGGGCGGATTGCAGAGGTCTTGAAAAAGAAGGGTCAACACTGCAAATATTGATTCTTTGCATCAACTTCAATTGCCAATAAAAGCCTATGACACTTATGAAGTGCTTGTAATTATACTTCAGTATTCCATAGTAACATCTGACAAAAATATCTAAATACACTGAAGCAGCAAACTTTGTGAAAATTAATATTTGTGTTCTCAAAACTTGCCACGACTGTACAGCTTGTCGACTGAAGTCAGCGTGCATGCACCCGACCACCACAAGGAGTCCCTAGAGCCCGATGGGACAAAGACATCCCAGCTGGCAAAACCCTCCCCTAACCCGGCTGGGCCAATTGTGCGCGGTCTCCCAACTGGAGGGATTAACTTACCAAACATGTACAAAGACCGTCTTGATTAGCTAAGCACTATGGCTGATATTGCTCTAAAGCAGGGCTGGACCAATTTCATATTTTATCAACAGGTGACGTTATCATTTAATAGGCTTCCTCCACAGAACACAACAGTGGGAGGAGGCCCAACAAAAAAACTAAAACTCGAATTCCACAACAAAACTTCCAGCTGTCATTTTAAAATGAACTCCATTTAGGTAAGAACTGCATGTGTAACTGAACAGAGAATGGGATGAAAACGAGCCGACTGTCAGTTCTCCATGTTGTTTAATATAGAGCCTTTTGGTTTTTATTCACTATGGTGGGAGGGAAAATGGATCTGTACTGAAGAACAGTGATGTCACTACTATTGCCATTAAAATATTTTATTTACATTTAAGATAATTGATCTAACTAGCTACAGCTATTAGTATTGATTGCTGTGTTATCCCCATACAAGGCATTTAAGAGGGAAAATACCCTTTGGGTACAGATATTATAGAACTCAACCATCTTGGGTATAGATCCCATTACACGTCGAACAAATAATCGGACAATTAAAGAACAACAGAAAATAAGAATGCACACTCAATACAATAGCTCATAAGGAGAACTTATGATTTCCCACAAGATTGTGTGTTTCTCTGGGGTATACAATACAATCTCAGATCTGATTATAGCCTCACTCTTCCAATGCTAATGACGCAGCCAGTCTCAGACCAACACTACCGTGCACCAGGTCTACTTGGAGTCGAATGTATAAAACACAAAGACAATTTCTGAGGTAATATATCTTTCAATCATATGTTGAAATGGGATGAGTGAAATGAATGTAGGATACAGTAACACAGTAGGAAAACCTGTTAAAAGACTATATTCTTTAGTTTCCAACGCAAAAGACTGTAGGCTACCCCTTTATCGATTCCACAACATTTCAAGAAAATTATTTCCTAAAACATTTTGACAGTGTTTAGTGCTATATATAGTGATGACCCTACATGAACTATGTACTAATGGAAGCTCCAGTGACTCCAAATGTGATTTGGGTAGTTATTTTGAGCCACCAATAAAGCCTGATCGTCTATGTTGATGCTAAAAGCTTTTCACACAAAAACAGTTACACTGGAGACGTGGAATTATTCCCAAATAAAACATCACAGGACAGATACACTAACATCATAGCAGTGCATTAACAAATCCTAGTGATGCTTCAGAACAGCGGGTGGAACAGTGTAAATGGATAGAACTGGGCTTGTTAAAGTGCTTTGCTGGCAACAACAGAACATCAGAAATTACATGATGCTTCAAATCCCAGAAAAATACAAAGCTGTTGGGCAATAACAAGCAATTAGCAGACTGTGATTCTAACATAAACATTACCTGTAAAAGCCTTTTAATTACAGTTCGTTAAGCTTATTTTGTGCAGGGGTGGTGTTTTACTGTTAAAGGGAGAAAAAAATCCCCTCATAAATGTACAGTGAGGGAAAGTATTTGATCCCCTGCTGATTTTGTACGTTTGCCCACTGACAAAGAAATGATCAGTCTATAATTTTAATGGTAGGTTTATTTGAACAGTAAGAGACAAAAAAATCCAGAAAAACGCATGTGAAAAATGTTATGAATTGATTTGCATTTTAATGAGGGAAATAAGTATTTGACCCCTCTGCACAACATGACTTAGTACTTGGTGGCAAAACCCTTGTTGGCAATCACAGAGGTCTGACGTTTCTTGTAGTTGGCCACCAGGTTTGCACACATCTCAGGAGGGATTTTGTCCCACTCCTCTTTGCAGATCTTCTCCAAGGTAATTAAGGTTTCGAGGCTGACATTTGGCAACTCGAACCTTCAGCTCTCTCCACAGATTTTCTATGGGATTAAGGTCTTGGAGACTGGCTAGGCCACTCCAGGACCTTAATGTGCTTCTTCTTGAGCCACTCCTTTGTTGCCTTGGCCGTATGTTTTGGGTCATTGTCATGCTGGAATACCCATCCACGACCCATTTTCAATGCCCTGGCTGAGGGAAGGAGGTTCTCACCCAAGATTTGACGGTACATGGCCCCGTCCATCGTCCCTTTGATGCAGTGAAGTTGTCCTGTCCCCTTAGCAGAAAAACACCCCCAAAGCATAATGTTTCCACCTCCATGTTTGATGGTGGGGATGGTGATTGACAGTTCTTTTGTGTTTCTTCCCTTTGCGAATAATCGCACCAACTGTTGTCACCTTCTCACCAAGCTGCTTGGCAATGGTCTTGTAGCCCATTCCAGCCTTGTGTAGGTCTACAATCTAGTCCCTGACATCCTTGGAGAGCTCTTTGGTCTTGGCCATGGTGGAGAGTTTGGAATCTGATTGATTGATTGCTTCTGTGGACAGGTGTATTTTATACAGGTAACAAACTGAGATTAGGAGCACTCCCTTTAAGAGTGTGCTCCTAATCTCAGCTCGTTACCTGTATAAAAGACACCTGGGAGCCAGAAATCTTTCTGATTGAGAGGGGGTCAAATACTTATTTCCCTCATTAAAATGCAAATCAATTTATAAAAAAATTTCACATGCGTTTTTCAGGATTTTTTTGTTGTTATTCTGTCTCTCACTGTTCAAATAAACCTACCATAAAAATTATAGACTGATCATTTCTTTGCCAGTGGGCAAACGTACAAAATCAGCAGGGGTGTATTTAAAAAATATATATATATATATTTATTTTTTTAGTCCACTGTTGATACGGTCCCAATTTTCTTTTTGCATGTCAGCAGTCAAGTTTACAAGATATTGGACATTCAAGAAGCAATGTGTGCCACATTACCTTGACACTTTGCTTCTTGAAAAAACATTTTGGGACTGTTTTATTAACAGTGGACTAATGAAACAAATACCAAAATATACATTTATGAGGGGATTTTTTTCCTATAAAACACCAGTGAATTGCTCAAGAGTTCCCGCCTGACTACATTACAGATACATGCCAGATTTTATAATGTCTGGATAGGTCTATAACATAATATCAGCTAACCACATCATATGATATAGCAATCTGATGCCAGACTGCACAGTTATGACGTGGCACACAACCATTGGTTGACGCGATGCAACGCCTGCGCATCTGGTCGTAGTCGGGCAGGAACTCGCGATCGACCAATAACTCCCAGCCTGAGTGGGGTTGGACCTACACGTCATGTTCTGTCGGGGAGACTTCAGCTGAGTCAGTCTATAAATGCATATCAATATGATTATCACTCACACTATACTTTCATGATTGGGATTCTGCTAGAGATATTCTCAAACACGTTCCCTCACAGGAAGGAATATGGCTTTTAATGAAAACATTTAGAGGCCTTACCAAGCACGCCTCACAAACGACAGGGGGGGCATTCATAGGGAATGATGATGATACATGAAGGGGGAGAAATTACAGCAACTCAGAGTCATATTAAAATCCCAACAGGGCTGTGGAAGGATGTTCATATCTGCTGTAAAAGCACATGACAACAGTGGAACATGTGTAAAGAGGCCTTCAAGCAGTTCATTCATTCATCAGCATCATCTATTTTGTCATTGCTGCTCTGATTTTCTACTCATAAGTGCTGGAATTCATAGCGAAGAGGTTAAATAAAACAAAACCACGCAGGGAAGGGATTGTCAAGAAGCAGAAAATAACAGGAATACAGAGCAACAACATCCAGCGCACCTTACAGAAAGCAGTAAAACACTACTGTGTACGAGACAGAAAGTCATGGAAGGCAACTGATTTTTCAGCATTCAAAGGAAAATGGCCTGTAATGGTCAGGATCTTCAACTATTCAACTCCAGCACTTCAATTCACTGTTTCTTGGTTACAGTTGATTATTTCCCTTCTGCTTTGGAAACGTAATCCACAATACAGTTATATCTGTTCAAAATGATATTGCACACAAAACAAAACCTCTGACGCAAAACTGTGGACATAAGGCCTCCCGAGTGGCGCAGTGGTCTAAGGCTCTGCATTGCAGTGCTAGCTGTGCCACTAGAGATTCTGGGTTTGTGACCGGGAGACCCATGGGGCGGCGCACAATTGGCCCAGCATTGTCCGGATTAGGGGGGAGGGTTTCGCCGGCAGGGATGTCCTTGTCCCATCGCGCACTAGCGACTCCTGTAGTGGGCCGGGCGCAGTGCATGCTGACACATTGGTGCAGCTGGCTTCCAGGTTAAGTGGGCATTGTGTCAAGAAGCAGTGCGGCTTGGCTGGGTTTTGTTTCGGAGGAAGCACGGCTCTCAACATTCACCTCTCCCGAGTCCGTACGGGAGTTGCAGCGATGAGACAAGACTGTAACTACCAATTGGAAACCACGAAATTGGGGAGAAAAATAGGTAAAAAAAAAAAAAAAAACTGTGGACGTATTAGACTTTGGAAACACAAACTTGACTTCAAGCAATTGGGGAAAAGGGAATTGCTTAACTTCATAAAGTGAATAGTAGTGCAGAACAAAATGGCGAATGGATGACTATGAAGAAATGACAAGATCTGTTCCCGTTTCCTCTCTGAACAACTCAATATACTTCAACTCAAAGGACTGTTCTTGCTGGTTGCATCACAATCTTTAGGACATCAGTTAGCTCATTAGTCCCTAACAAAGACTAATACCAAAACATTACAGTACAGCGTCTGCTTGCTCAGCCTTTCAATTATTTTACATCTCAACGACTTTACATTAATTACAGCCCAAAATAACAAGACACTAAAATCCTGCCAACTCAGTCATAATTTGATTTCAATGCAAACATTCAAATAACAACAGATTACCATGACAATCCTCCATAATACTTTTTTCCTATTTTTAACAGGACAATAAACTTTGTTTGAATTCTTATATCTCTATAAATGATTCCTTCTTGAGATGTTTCCGGTTCATGGATCTGGAATGACTAACTCTTAGACAGTGGACATGGACTGAATGCTACAAGAGTGATTGTTAATCTAGGACACCAGTGACAGGAAGCAGAAATGTACAGCAGCAGCTTGCCTGGTACCTTTAGGGGGGAATGGCCATATGTCCCATCATTCACTCCTACATGAGCATACCAACTACTGCACAGCTATGGCTGTGATTGCCTTCAGACATCCAGGTGCTTTGGTTACACATCGACACAACAGAGAAGAACACACACGCAACACACTCACACACACGTCGTGTGCACATATACTTACACACCACAAGTCAAAATTGAACTGGACCAATGAAGAGACCCACAGAGACTGACAGACCTTTCAGTCTCCCTGCACACTAGAGAGAGAAGTTACAATCAGCATCAATCATACCCTCAGGTCATTCAGTGTCCATTCAATCATTCAGTTCTACCATTCAGTGTCACTTCAACACATCCTGGTGTCTCTTCTCAGTCCAGCAGAGGAGGTGGAAGAGGTCACTAGGAGCCAGGCTCAAAGGAGAGAGTTATACGGTTTGCTTGGAGGCTGTCATGTCTTCAGAATCATTCTTCCCCTCATTCCTTTACCCAGTACTTCAGGTGGAGGACGACCTAGGACCAGAGAGGGCAGGGTTGTGTGTGTGCAGCTTCCAGGGTGTCATGGGGCCTGTCTCAGATCTCTGTGCCTCCCATGGCTCCTCCACCCGTGCCTGCGGGGTAGTGCCTAACGCCGCCGGCCCTGCGCAGGGAGCTGAGGGCCACGGTGCAGCAGCCACGCAGCAGGGAACCGAAGTGGTAAATGGGCAGGGCATCGCCCCGCGGCCCCCGGCACAGCCATGCCACCGTGGGCACCACGGGCACCGCCACCGCCAGCAGGTCAACCAGGAAGTGGCGGCTCCAGTAGCTCTTCACTGCTGGTTCAGACCCAGACGAGGTAGACTCCTCCTCTCCCCCTACTGCTCCCTGAGCCTGATCTTCATCATCATCAACCTCCACCACCGTCACCCCAGCGATCTCCTCCTGCTGCAACAAACTTCTTCCGGGCTGGGAGGTGTGGGGCTGTTCCTCCACCTCCACCGACCTCACCTCCTCCACCTCCACCGACCTCACCTCCTCCACCGACCTCACCTTGTCCACCGACCTCACCTCCTCCACTGACCTCACCTCCTCCACCTCCACCGACCTAACCTCCTCCACTGACCTCACCTCCTCCTGCTTTCCTTCCCCCAGCGACCCTAGCACCTTTACCTCCTCCCCCACTAGTTCTGTCTGCCTCTCCAACTCCCCCACCGCCTCCCCATCCTCCCCCACTAGTTCTGTCTGCCTCTCCAACTCCCCCACCGCCTCCCCATCCTCCTCCACTAGTTCTGTCTGCCTCTCCAACTCCCCCACCACCTCCCCATCCTCCCCCACTAGTTCTGTCTGCCTCTCCAACTCCCCCACCGCCTCTCCATCCTCCTCCACTAGTTCTGTCTGCCTCTCCAACTCCCCCACCGCCTCTCCATCCTCCCCCACTAGTTCTGTCTGCCTCTCCAACTCCCCCACCGCCTCTCCATCCTCCCCACTAGTTCTGTCTGCCTCTCCAACTCCCCTCACCGCCTCTCCATCCTCCCCCCACTAGTTCTGTCTGCCTCTCCAACTCCCCACCGCCTCTCCATCCTCCTCCACTAGTTCTGTCTGCCTCTCCAACTCCCCCACCGCCTCCCCATCCTCCTCCACTAGTTCTGTCTGCCTCTCCAACTCCCCCACCGCCTCTCCATCCTCCTCCACTAGTTCTGTCTGCCTCTCCAACTCCCCCACCGCCTCCCCATCCTCCTCCACTAGTTCTGTCTGCCTCTCCAACTCCCCACCGCCTCTCCATCCTCCTCCACTAGTTCTGTCTGCCTCTCCAACTCCCCACCGCCTCCCCATCCTCCTCCACTAGTTCTGTCTGCCTCTCCAACTCCCCACCGCCTCTCCATCCTCCCCACTAGTTCTGTCTGCCTCTCCAACTCCCCCACCGCCTCTCCATCCTCCCCCACTAGTTCTGTCTGCCTCTCCAACTCCCCCACCGCCTCCCCATCCTCCCCCACTGAGAGGGAGGGCATATCAACTGAGAGGCAGGAAGAGCTGGGTAACGGAGGGCCAGGACCGGGCTCTGTTGCAGTAGCTGTGAGGGTTGTCGTGGTAACTGACGTCGTGGTAACCGAGTCCAGGTCGTCTCCCTCGTCTGAGACCCAGGTGGAGGTGGGGCTGCAGGCCTGAGAGCGGAATGTGCGCTCTGCAATGGTGTCCAGGTCAGAGGCGTAGCCCACCCCCACGGGGACGGGGCAGCTCTCTGTCTGGATGGCCTGCTCCCTGGGGTGGTGCAGGTAAAGGTGGTGGTGGGACAGACAGGGGTGGCTGGCGCTGCCCGCCCCACCCATGGCACAGCGCAGGGGCGCCACCCTGTCCTGCCCGGGGCACAGCTTGTCGTAGTTGGAGAAGTGTGGCAGGTGGGAGTAGGTGCTGAGCAGAGAGGCTGTCTCCTCAGACAGGAAGGCTGCCTCCAGGAGCAGGTCTGCCCTGTGACTGCTGGCTGCACTGCGACTGCGACTGTGACTGTGACTGTGACTGCTGGCTGCACTGTGACTCTCCCCACAGCACACAAAACCACTGTCATGGTTCTCCTCCCCTGACAGGCCATTCCCGTTCTTATCCGCCAGCGCATGGTCGCTCAGCTTGGTGTAGGTGAAGCTACGGGGCAGAGAGTGGGCGGGGGAGCCATCACAAGACCCACACAGACTCTTGGAGCCACCCCCTCCAGTCCCTGATGCAGCGGGACTACTTCCGGGCCATGACCCCGCAGTCCCAGGCCTCCCAGCCCACCCTGCCGCTCCTCGTGCTGCAGCAGCAGCCTCCTGCTCCTTGGCCACCCCATTCTGAGCCAGCTCCATGCTGAGCAGCAGGGTCTCCAGCTTGTGGTTCTGGACGTTGATGTCCTGGAAGTATTTCTGGACGCTGGTGTCGGTGGAGTCGCTGGAGCTGAGGTTGGTGCGCACCACGTCCACCACCTCCTTGAGCTGCTGGATCTCCCTGCGCGCCTCCTTCAGAGCCAGCTGGGTCTCCACGCGGTGACACTCCTCTTCAACCCAGTCCTCTTGCATACGAGATAACTGGGTCCTCAACTCATCGATCTCAGAGTCCCTGAGACAGACATGCAGAGAATAAACAAAGAAGGTTGTGTGAGAGAGAGAGATGGAGAGAGAGAGAAAGAGAGAAAGAGAGAAAGAGAGAGAGAGAGGGAGAGACGGAGAGAGGGAGAGGGAGACAGAGAGAGAGGGAGAGGGAGAGACAGAGAGAGAGGGAGAGACAGAGAGAGAGGGAGAAACAGAGAGAGAGGGAGAGAGAGAGAGAGAGAGAGAGAGAGAGAGAGAGAGAGAGAGAGAGAGAGAGAGAGAGAGAGAGAGAGAGAGAGAGAGAGAGAGAGAGAGAGAGAGAGAGAGAGAGAGAGAGAGAGAGAGAGAGAGAGAGAGAGAGAGAGAGAGAGAGAGAGAGAGAGAGAGAGAGAGAGAGAGAGAGAGAGAGAGAGAGAGAGAGAGAGAGAGAGAGAGAGAGAGAGACACAGAGAGAGAGAGAGAGAGAGAGAGAGAGAGAGAGAGAGAGAGAGAGAGAAGAGAGAGAGAGAGGGAGAGACAGAGAGAGAGAGAGAGAGAGAGAGGGAGAGACAGAGAAAAGGAGAGAGAGAGAGAGAGAGAGAGGGAGAGACAGAGAGAGAGAGACAGAGAGAGACAGAGAGAGAGAGGGTGGGAGGGAGAGACAGAGAGAGAGAGGGGGAGAGGGAGAGAGAGAGAGGGAGAGACGGAGAGACAGAGAGAGAGAGAGGGGGAGAGGGAGAGAGAGAGACAGAGAGAGAGAGAGAGAGAGAGGGAGAGGGAGAGACAGGGAGAGAGGGAGAGACAGGGAGAAAGAGAGAGAGGGAGAGAGGGAGAGAGAGAGAGAGGGAGAGAGAGGGAGAGACAGAGAGAGACAGAGAGGGAGAGACAGAGAGAGAGAGAGAGAAAAAGAGAGAGAGAGGGAGAGACAGAGAGAGAGAGGGAGAGACAGAGAGAGAGGGAGAGACAGAGAGAGAGGGAGAGACAGAGAGAGAGGAGAGACAGAGAGAGAGAGAGAGAGAGAGAGAGAGAGAGAGAGAGACAGAGAGAGAGAGAGAGAGAGAGAGAGGGAGAGACAGAGAGAGAGAGAGACAGAGAGAGAGGGAGAGAGAGAGAGAGAGAGAGAGAGAGAGAGAGAGAGAGAGAGAGAGAGAGAGAGAGAGAGACAGAGAGAGAGAGAGAGAGAGAGAGAGAGAGAGAGAGAGAGAGAGAGAGAGAGAGAGACAGAGAGACACAGAGAGACAGAGAGAGAGAGAGAGAGGGAGAGACAGAGAGAGAGGGAGAGACAGAGAGAGAGAGGGAGAGGGAGAGACAGAGAGAGAGAGGGAGAGACAGAGAGAGAAAGAGAGAGAGAGAAAGAGACAGACAGAGAGAGAGGGAGAGACAGAGAGAGAGGGAGAGAGAGGGAGAGAGAGGGAGAGGGAGAGAGATATTTAGTAATGAATCATGGGGGGCATTTTGAAACATTTATATATCAACATAATTACAAAATGAAAGAATTATCAGGGTCATTTGATGGAAATGGGGTGGCAGTTGACATTCAAATATATATACACAAATGCTTACTGATTACAACTTCAAAGACCATAATATTTCCAAAACATAAAATGCTAAATAATGTACGTTCAGAGAGAGAACCTGTTTAATGAGACCAGAGTTACTGGGAAATGTAGATTTGTCTGGAGATTTATTATCAGTGTGTGTCCCTGCGTTTCACCTGTCCTGCAGCCTGTCGACGGTTTCCTTGAGCCGGGCCCGCAGGTGTCTGATACACACCTCTTTCTGCTGCAGGGGTGTGAGGTACTGCTCGGGGGGAGGGGGGCGGATGCCATGGTTATCTGTACATGAGGTGTATGCCTTCAAGTGACGCCTTGGAGAGAGAGAGGAAACAGAGGACAGGTATAGAACCCATTACCTTCTGTAAGCATGCGGCAGCGTGGGTAAATTAAAAAAGGTGCAGTAGATATTCTGCTGTTCTATTACGCCTGTGATGATGTCAGCGGGGAAAGTAGTAACTCCTTTGTTGTTGTAATATCCCAAACGGACGTGGCAGTTTCACTAAGTAAGGATTAGAGCTTTTAAGGTTAATACATTCTTATAACAAGTTATAAGGCGTTAGAATAAATATGTCCTTATCGTTCAAAATACAACACACTCATAGGCTACTTTTCAGTAGGCCCTCATTCTCCCATGTAGAAGCACGATACCAACATGAGGCATAACTACCTTGTCTTAGGGCTCGATTCAATCCGTATCACTGAAGATTCATGGTATAGCACGTTTTATTTTACATTTTTTATTTAACCTTTGTTTAACCAGGCAATGACGGCCTAGGAACAGTGGGTTAACTGCCTTGTTCAGGGGTAGAACGACAGATTCTTACCTTGTCGGCTCGGGGATTCGATCTAGCAACCTTTCGGTTACTGGCCCAACGCTCTAACCACTAGGCTACCTGTCGCCCCAAAGGCCATGTTCCCTGCATTTGCAGGACTGCATTCACAGTAAACGCTGCATAAGTCGCTATAACGCTGACCTATCAGGGGTATCGAGCCATGTCTTAAAGATTGATGCGGTAGCCATTTTGAATCTTACCCCTTGGTGGGGCTGCAGTCACTGCCCTTGCAGGAGCCGGAGTTAGTGCTGCTGCTACTGAGAGAGGCATTGCCATAGGGATCTCTGTTGCTGACTGGGGCAGCTGTTCGTCTGTTCCAGAGCGAGAGGGACATAGTTACTACATCATACAACACAGACACCAATGATCCTCTTAAACCAACAGTAATCACGCCCAAAACTTAATCATGCCCACAAACATGCCCACAAAAAAACCACAAGACAGAACTTGCCAAGACATAAAAGGCCATCATGGAGGATATACAGTTGAAGTCGGAAGTTTACATACACCTTAGCCAAATACATTTAAACTCAGTTTTTCACAATTCCTGACATTTAATCCTAGTAAAATGTCCCTGTATTGGGTCAGTTAGGATCACCGCTTTATTTTAAGAATGTGAAATGTCAAAATAAAAGTAGAGAGTGATTTATTTCAGCTTTCATTTCTTTCATCACATTCCCAGTGGGTCAGAAGTTTACATACACTCAATTAGTATTCGGTAGCATTGCCTTTAAATTGTTTAACTTGGGTCAAGTGTTTTGGGTGGCCTTCCACAAGCTTCCCACAATAAGTTGGGTGAATTTTGGTCCATTCCTCCTGACAGAGCTGGTGTAACTGAGTCAGGTTTGTAGGCCTCCTTGCATGCACACGCTTTTCCAGTTCTGCCCACAAATTGTCTATAGGATTGAGGTCAGGGCTTTGTGATGGCCACTTCAATACCTTGACTTTGTTGTCCTTAAGCCATTTTTCCACAACTTTAAAAGTATGCTTGGGGTCATTGTCCATTTGGAAGACCCATTTGCGACCAAGCTTTCACTTCCTGACTGATGTCTTGAGATGTTGCTTCAATATATCCACATAATTTTCCTTCCTCATGATGCCATCTATTTTGTGAAGTGCACCAGTCCCTCCTGCAGCAAAGCACCCCAACAACATGATGCTGCCACCCCCATACTTCACGGTTTGGATGGTGTTCTTCGGCTTACAAGTGTCATGACGTGGCCTCTCTTATCTCCTACACCCAGGTTCTGTTATCTCAGGTCGTAAATTCCTGGAGCGGACTCTCTCCTCCTGGCCATGCAGAACGAGACACATAGAGAGAACAAAGGAACTTCTTCTACATCACAGAACTTGAGAACTGAACAATATCCATGTTTTGGAGAAAGTGTAAACGGTCGGTGGAGAAGCCAGCTACGACCCGGTCTGTTTTGTTTCATTTTTGTGACCTCATGAAAGACAATACAGCCACATTACCATAACTCTGTTTATACAGGAGCCTCCATTATGAGATTTGCTTCTCATTATTGTATAAAATGAATGAGTAAAGATGAAACTATTTGAGAAATTATTTAAGGTGATGTTAACCCTTTTAATGAAAGAGAATTGTATTACCTTTCAAGTTTAAATAAGTCACAGACATGATCTGGCTCATGGGACAGCCCTTTTCTACTGTTCCGAATAAAACCCCCACCTGAAGAAATCCTCTTTAGACCATGCGTACCTCGATCACCGAGGTTGGAGGTTGGTTGGAGTAGGGACCACAAAAACCTCAGTATAAGCTAAGGTTGTAATGGTTGTTAAATTCTTAACCATACCACGTGGCGCATTGGCTACACGACGGGAAATGGTTAAACTATGAGACTATCGATCCCTACAGAATAAGAGCAGATCTTAGATACTAATTACTAGTCTGCAGCTAGAAATTATGTCAAACCAGATGCGAGGACCGAAAACCGCCTAAACATCTATTCTATAAGAACATTTCTGAATGGTACTCTTAGTATCCATTCTAACCACGAAAGACTTCAGGGAAGCAGAGAGAGACGTGCGGATGAACTTTCCATCAGAAAGACGGACGATTCCAACAGAGATCACGAAGACACACAGAGCGTAAATATATATTGATTGCAATTGTTCCCGAATGAGTGATCGTTCATGTGCAAAGGATTAGCATTTCAAGTAATATAATTATCAACTGTGTAGTGACTCTTTTGTCTTTCCCGACGATCTCAGTCCACACCCACTTCCCTTTGTCCACCAAGCCGTCATATCGGCTTAGCCCACTAGGGAACCTCCCCTATCATTTCCTCCTAATCATATCTACTGTTTGTTTGTTTATGCATTTCTGTGATTATTTAGTTAGTTAGTTAGTAAATAAATGATTAAGACAATTGATGTATGGGTGATTCATAGTAATGGCTGGGTTAGTGCAGATAACCAATAATTTACGACGTTTGGAATGAAACTAACGTGAGGTAAAGAATAATTCATTAATTAGAAGACTAATTGATCAGATATTAAAATATCTGAAGAGTTATATTAGGAAAATTATAACATTGTAATCTGAAGATTTTCCTTTGTGCCCCAACTTCCTAGTTAATTACATTTACATGATTAGTTTAATCACGTAATAATAATTACAGAGAATTTATTAGATAAAATAACAGTCTTCAATTTAATGATGCCAAAGACACGACACAAGCCTCCCCTTTTTTCCTCCAAACATAACGATGGTCATTATGGCCAAACAGTTCTATTTTTGTTTGTTTCATCAGACCATTTCTCCAAAAAGTACAATCTTTGTCCCCATGTGCAGTTGCAAACCGTAGTCTGGCTTTTTTATGACGGTTTTGGAGCAGTGGCTTCTTCCTTGCTGAGCGGCCTTTCAGGTTATGTCGATATAGGACTCGTTTTACTGTCGATATAGATACGTTTGTACCAGTTTCCTCCAGCATCTTCACAAGGTCCTTTGCTGTTGTTCTGGGATTGATTTGCACTTTTCTCACCAAAGTACGTTCATCTCCTGGAGACAGAACGCATCTCCTTCCTGAGCGGTATGACGGCTGCGTGGTCCCATGGTGTTTATACTTGCGTACTATTGTTTGTACAGATGAACGTGGTACCTTCAGGCACTTGGAAATTGCTCCCAAGGATGAACCAGACTTGGAGGTCTACAATGTTTTTTCTGAGGTCTTGGCTGATTCCTTTTGATTTCCCCATGATGTCAAGCAAAGAGGGACTGAGTTTGAAGGTAGCTCTTGAAATACATCCACAGGTACACCTCCAATTGACTCAAGTGATGTCAATTAGCCTATCAGAAGCTTCTAAAGCCATAACATAATTTTCTGGAATTTTCCAAGCTGTTTAAAGGCACAGTCAACTTAGTATATGTCAACTTCTGACCCACTGGATACAGTGAATTATAAGTGAAATATTCTGTCTGTAAACAATTGTTGGAAAAATTACTTGTGTCATGCACAAAGTAGATGTTCTAACCGACTTGCCAAACTATAGTTTGTTAACAAGAAATTTGTGGAGTGGTTGAAAAACAAGTTTTAAATGACTCCAACCTAAGTGTATGTAAACTTCTGACTTCAACTGTAAATGATGTTCTGTAACACAGATTATATTGTACCATAGCTTAAAGATGGCACGCTTTCTGAATAGATGAAAGCGAAAGCAAAGTAGGACGTCAATAATGTCAGCGACGCCTTTCAATAAATGAGAAAGCCAAAAGACAAAAGGTGAAAGGTTATACTCCAGCCAACAACAGATCAGCTTGCATGTGATGGTTTTTAGAAAATACCTGGATTCAATCTACATGCCATGGACTTTGTAGCATAATGTTCCATTGCTAGAACATCCCATGTCTAGTGATATTCAACAGTAGAAAAAAAGTATTCAGAAGTTCAAATTAATATATATAAAAAAATGTATATTCAACGACAAAGCATCTTGGCATTAAGACCAAATCCACACCTAGGGAACAGAGAGCGATAAACAAAGGGACAATGAGAGAGGAGGGATAGAGAGAGGAGGGATAGAGAGAGAGAGGTATAGAGAGAGAGAGAGAGAGAGAGAGAGAGAGAGAGCGAGAGAGAGAGAAAAAGAGCAAGAGGAAGGGAGGGAGAGAAAAAAAAGAGAGAGAGAGGTATATAGAGAGAGGGAGAGAGGGATAGAGGGAGAGTTGTGCTGACCGACAGTGCCGCTCCGGAAAGACTTGGTAGTGAGATATCCTCGATCCGTTGGGCGCATTGAAACCATAAAGCCTGTCTCCATTGGAATGTAGTCTAGCTCTATGAACCTGCAGTAGTCAAACCTGACCAAAGACAACAGGCTGATACAGTGAGGTGGTGGTGATAGTGGTGTCTGTGAGACTGAGATGCAGGCTAGAACAGAGTGACTAAAATCAATAGTACTTCGGACTTATACCCTGTGTTGGTCAAACACATCGATCACGGTCATCATGGGATAAGTAAAGTGAACACCTGTAGTCTGATAGGGAGAATCTTTAAAATCATTCAAATAAAGACTGTGGCCTGGGTTGTTCAGAACAGAAGCACTAGCTAATAGTGGATTCAAGTGTTACTGAACATTTAAAACTGGCTCATTATAATGTATTCTTTAAGTCTGGGAGATACCTTCATGCTGGTGAAGTGTACATACAGCAGCTTTGTTATTTTATGAGAAAGATCGAGGGGAGAGAACAACTACTAACAATGAACTTGCCCTGTCGAGGTCTGCTATAGGCTAACAGGGCATCTGAAGAGGACTTCACCTAAAAAAATTATCCTTAACGAAGACATGATTAAACCATGATTAATGGTAATTAAACCATGATTAAGATGCTGACATGCGGACCAAATGATCGCCTTCTCACTCTGTTCCTACCTGTCCCCCCTCCTCAGCACGAAAGGTGAGCCTTTTACTTCTTTTGCAGTGGCATCAGAGCTTAAAAAAATCCTTAGGCTGCATTATTCTCCCAAGGTCACACCAAAAATATGCATGTAATATCTGGGGAAATTCTTACCTCACATGACCTGTAAGAAAGAAAAAAAAACAGAGCAAAAAAAAAAAAACTAAAAAAAGTCATCAGAATTAAAAACAAAAGAAAGAAAATCTCCCCAAAACATCGGAAGTAGCATTAAGTTCTGTTGAAAATATATTCATGTACAGGTAACTGGGAGAATAAAGGAAACACCAACATAAAGTGTGTTAACAGGGCATTGGGCCATCACGAGCCAGAACAGCTTCAATGCACCTTGGCATTGCCTTACTTCCGGCGCCGACAGAGATGGCAGCCTCGCTTCACGTTCTCAGGAAACCATGCAGTATTTTGTTTTTTTATGTATTACTTCTTACATTGTTACCCCGGAAAATATTAAGTTTTATTACATACAACCGGGAGGAACTATTGGATATAAGAGCAACGTCAACTTACCAACATTACGACCAGGAATATTTACTTTCCCAAAGAGGATTCTCCTTTCGTTAACCCAAACACAACAACAGACTGGATAGCACGTGGCTACTCAAAACAACGGCGGCGCCCGGAGAAGAGGGAAACGCGCCGGTCTTTTGGTCAAGCTACGTCGACGGGCGCATCGTGCACCTCTCCCGAGTATTTTAATCGCCAATGTACAGTCTCTTGACAACAAAGTAGACGAAATCCGATCGAGGTTGCCTTTCAGAGAGACATTCGAGACTGCAACGTTCTTTGCTTCACGGAAACATGGCTCACTCAGGACACGCGTTATCAGAGTCGGTACAGCCACCTGGTTTCTCCACGCATCGCGCCGACAGAAACAAACATCTCTCTGGTAAGAAGAAGGGCGGGGGTGTGTGTCTTATGATTAACGAGACGTGGTGTGATCATAACAACATACAGGAACTCAAGTCCTTTTGTTCACCTGACATAGAATTCCTTACAATCAAATGCAGACCGCATTATCTACCAAGAGAATTCTCTCGATTATAATCACAGCCGTACATCCCCCTCAAGCTGATACATCGACGGCACTGAAAGAAATTCATCGGACTCTATGTAAACTGGAAACCACATATCCTGAGGCTGCATTTATTGTGGCTGGGGATTTTAATAAGGCTAATTTAAGAACAAGGTTCCCAAATTTTACCAGCATATCGAATGTGCCACCCGGCTGGTAAAATCCTGGACCACTGTTATTCCAACTTCCGTGATGCATACAAGGCTATTCTCCAGCCCTCCTTTCGGCAAGTCTGACCATGACTCCATTTTGTTGCTCCCAGCCTACAAACAGAAACTAAAACAGGAAACGCCCGTTCTCAGGTCTGTTCAACGCTGGTCCGACTAATCTGATTCCATGCTGCAAGATTGCTTCGAGCACGTGGGACTGGGATATGTTCGGATAGCATCTGACAACAACATTGATGTATACGCTGATTCGGTGAGCGAGTTTATTAGCAAATGCATTGGTGATGTTGTACCCATAGCAAATATCAAAACCTTTCCCAACCAGAAACTATGGATTGATGGCAGCATTCGCAAGAAACTGAAAGCGCGAACCACTGCTTTTAACCAGGTAAAGGCTACCGGAAACATGACTGAATACAAACAGTGCAGCTACTCCCTCCGCAAGGCAATCAAACAAGCTAAGCTGCCAATATAGAGACAAAGTAGAGTCACAATTCAATGGCTCAGACACAAGAGGAATGTGGCAGGGTCTACAGTCAATCACGGACTACAAAAAGAAAAACCAGCCCGTCGCGGACCATGACGCCCTGCTCCCAGACAAATCCTAAACAACTTCTTTGCTCGCTTTGAGGACAATACAGTGCCACCGACACGGCGGCTACCAAACCTGCGGGCTCACCTTCACCGCAGCCAATGTGAGAAAAACATTTAAATGTGTTAACCCTCGGGAAGGCTGCCGGCCCAGATGGCATCCTGGCCGTGTCCTCAGAGCATGCGCAGACCAGCTGGCTGGTGTGTTTACGGACATATTCAATCAGTCCCTATCCCAGTCTGCTGTTCCCACATGCTTCAAGAGGGCCACCATTGTTCCTGTTCCCAAGAAAGCTAAGGTGACTGAGCTAAATGACTATCGCCCGTGAGCACTCACTTCCGCCATCATGTGAAGTGCTTTGAGAGATTAGTCAAGGATCATATCACCTCCATCCTGCCAGACACCCTGGACCCACTCCAATTTGCTTACCGTCCCAATAGGTCCACAGACGACGCAATCGCAATCACACTGCATACTGCCCTAACCCATCTGGACAAGAGGAATACTTATGTAAGAATGCTGTTCATCGACTACAGCTCAGCATTTAACACCATAGTTCCCTCCAAGCTCGTCATTAAGCTCGAGACCCTGGGTCTCGACTCCAGCCCTGTGCAACTGGGTCCTGGACTTCCTGGACGGGCCGGTCCCAGGTGGTGAGGGTAGGAAACAACATCTCCACCCCGCTGATCCTCAACACTGGGGCCCCACAAGGGTGCGTTCTCAGCCCTCTCCTGTACTCCCTGTTTACCCATGATCATGCGTGCCAAGCACGCATCCAACTCAATCATCAAGTTTGCTGACGACACTACAGTGGTAGGCTTGATTACCAACAACGACGAGACGGCCTACAGAGAGGAGGTGAGGGCCCTCGGAGTGTGGTGTCAGGAAAATAACCTCTCACTCAATGTCAACAAAACAAAGGAGATGATCGTGGACTTCAGGAAACAGGAGAGGAGCACCCCCTATCCACATCGAGGGGACAGTAGTGGAGAAGGTGGAAAGTTTTAAGTTCCTCGGCGCATACACATCACGGACAAACTGACTGGTCCACCCACACAGACAGCGTGGTAAAGAAGGCGCAACAGCGCCTCTTCAACCTCAGGAGGCTGAAGAAATTTGGCTTGTCACCAAAATCACTCACAAACTTTTACAGATGCACAATCGAGAGCATCCTGTCGGGCTGTATCACCGCCTGGTACGGCAACTGCTCCGCCCACAACCGTAAGGCTCTCCAGAGGGTAGTGAGGACTGCACAACGCATCACCGGGTTAAACTACCTGCCCTCCAGGACACCTACACCACCCGATGTCACAGAAAGGCCAAAAAGATCATCAAGGACAACAACCACCCGAGCCACTGCCTGTTCACCCCGCTATCATCCAGAAGGCGAGGTCAGTACAGGTGCATCAAAGCTGGGTCCGAGACTGAAAAACAGCTTCTACCTCAAGGCCATCAGACTGTTAAACAGCCATCACTAACATTGAGTGGCTGCTGCCAACATACTGACTTAAATCTCTAGCCACTTTATACATAGGAATTGGATGTAACAAATGTATCACTAGCCACTTTAAACAATTTTGTATATAATGTTTGATGATCCGACATACTCATATCAAATGTATACACTGTACTCTAAACCATCTACTGTATCTTGCCTATGCCGCTCGGGTCATCTCACCCAAATCTCTAGCCACTTTAATAATTATAATTGGATGAAATAATGTATCACTAGCCACTTTAAACAATGCCATTTATATAATGTTTACATATCCTACATTACTCATCTCATATATATGTGTATATACTGTACTCCATACCATCTACTGCATCTTGCCTATGCCGGTCAGCCATCGCTCATCCATATATTTATATGTACATACTCGTATTCATTCCTTTACTCTTGTGTGTATAAGGTAGTTGTTGTGAATTTGTTAGATTACTTGTTAGATACTACTGCATGGTCGGAACTAGAAGCACAAGCATTTCGCTACACTCGCATTAACATCTGCTAACCATGTGTATGTGACAAATAAAATTTGATTTGATTTGATTTGATTTGCATAGATTCTACAAGTGTCTGGAACTATATTGGAGGGATGCGACACGCATCAGTGCCCCTTCCCCTCACTAATAGAATTGGAAAACGACAGGTAACTGACAAAATAAAGGAAACACTGCAGTAAATGAGGGATACAAAGTATATTAAAAGCAGGTGTTTCCACGCAGGTGTGATGCCTGAGTTAATAAAGCCATAAGCATCCCATCATGCTTACAAATGCATTCTTCCACCAGAAATTCCATCATTTTGTGTTTTGTTGATGGTGGTGGAAAACGCTGTTTCAGGCACTGATCCAGAATCTACCATAAGTGTTCAATTGGGTTGAGATCTGGTGACAGAGATGGCCATGGCATATGGTTTACATTTTCATCAAACCATTCAGTGACCACTCATGCCCTGTGGATGGGGGCATTGTCATCCTATGGTAGCCTGCCCAGCATTTGTAAGCATGATGGGATGCTTATGGCTTTATTAACTCAGGCATCACACCTGCGTGGAAACACCTGCTTTGAATATACTTTGTATCCCTCATTTACTGCAGTGTTTCCTTTATTTTGTCAGTTACCTGTCGTTTTCCAATTCTATTAGTGAGGGGAAGGGGCACTGTGACGGTCAACTCCTGTCCTGAATTCATCTGTTACTGTTGACCAATTGGTCGATTTACATTTTTTATTATTTATTTTACTAGGCAAGTCAGTTGAGAACAAATTCTTATTTTCAATGACGGCCTAGGAACAGTGGGTTAACTGCCTGTTCAGGGGCAGAATGACAGATTTGTACCTTGTCAGCTCGGGGATTTGAACTTGCAGCCTTTCGGTTACTAGTCCAACACTCTAACCACTAGGCTACACAACCACTGTAATGACAGCCAATTAAACAAAGCAATCAAAGGCTGTCTGTTATCTAGGAGGACAGGGGTTTTGCCCAACCACTGGCTTCCAGAATGGGTGGGAGGAGATAAGCATGACAGATATAGCTGTTAGGAGGGAGCAGCCTATGGATTGTAGGAAGGGTTAGGATAGGGTATGACAGGTTATGACGAAGGCCAACAGCATACAAACAGAAAACGGTCAAGCTGAGGAAAGCAGTGGAAGCAAGGAAAGAAAGGTCGACCATGTCAAATATATAGGCTAAATAAGGTTTGGCACAATTGGAGTCCATCGTTACATGTCCAGCTATGGTTATAGCACTTTGTGACATCTGCTGATATAAAAATGGCTTCATAAATACATTTGATTGATTATCGGGGGGCTAGGTGTGTCGGGAGGCTAGTTATATGTTATATCTGGAGTATTTCTCCTGTCTTATCCGGTCCTGTGTGAATTTAAGTATGCTCTCTCTAATTCTCTCTCTCTCTTTCTCTCTCTCTTTCTTTCTTTCTTTCTTTCTTTCTTTCTCTCTCTCTCTCTCTCGGAGGACCTGAGCCCTAGGACCATGCCTCAGGACTACCTGGCCTGATGACTCCTTGCTGTCCCCAGTCCACCTGGCCGTGCTGCTGCTCCTGCTCCAGTTTCAAATGTTCTGCCTGCGGCTATGGAACCCTGACCTGTTCACCGGACGTGCTACCTGTCCCAGACCTGCTGTTTTCAACTCTCTAGAGTCAGCAGGAGCGGTAGAGATACTCTGAATGATCGGCTATGAAAAGCCAACAGACATTTACTCCTGAGGTGCTGACCTGTTCTACCATTGACAACCACTGTGATTATTATTATTTGACCCTGCTGGTCATCTATGAACATTTCAACATCTTGGCCATGCTCTGTTATAATTACCACCCGGCACAGCCAGAAGAGGACTGGCCACCCCTCATAGCCTGGTTCCTCTCTAGGTTTCTTCCTAGGTTCTGGCCTTTCTAGGGAGTTTTTCCCTAGCCACCGTGCTTCTACACCTGCATTGCTTGCTGTTTGGGGTTTTAGGCTGTGTTTCTGTACAGCACTTTGTGACATCAGCTGATGTAAGAAGGGCTTTATAAATACATTTGATTGGAAATTGGATTGATATAAGAGAAGGCTGTGTGCGGAATACTCCTATACAGAATGGTTGCAAGACGTGAGATGAGAATGTGGACAGAGACAATGCTCTTATAACTAACATACAGTAACTAACTCTGGTCCTGTTTGAAGATGGTTTGAGTTTGTCCAGCACTGTCACTTTAACCACAGCTGTACAGTACATTTACTGTTGTCAATCACCTCATCAAGCTATTGGCTATAACATTGGAAACGTCAGTGTACCACCCAATCTGTTCGGTGCATCTGAGGGTTTATCAGTGAATATCAGAGGTCAATTGATCTCTGTCTGTCTGTGCCTGTCTGTCCAGCTATGACTACAGCACATCTCCTCCTCTCCATGTACAGTACATTCTAGTGGTTCTGCAACTACAGCTACAGAGCATGCTCTCTGGGACAGTATAACAGAATTGTGTCTCACGCAGGGCGCGTGGGTACGGGTACGGGCGAGGACGAAGACGACAGCATTTGCTGCAAGCGGCGTTTGGGCTGCAGAGCATTCAGAGGGTTGAATCTGGGAAGAGAGACGAGAGAAAGGACAAGAGCTGGGTGACATCTTAGCCACAGCTTCCTAGATGTCATGCTACTCCTGCTCTATAGCTAGGACATTGCGCATTAGTTATTCATTTAGGTGAAATATCAATGTAAAGACATACATACATGGAGTGCAAGGTCACAGTACAGTAACAATTCATTCACTCCATTTATAGAAACTCAACACACCACCACATTCATTTCAGCTAACAAAGCAGTTACATGGTAGAATCACTGTCAGATAAAAAGAGAGAAAAGCAAAGCTCGAAAGTGCTGACACAATCATGACTGCAGAGGGAGGGAGACCGAGAGAGAGAGAGAAAGAGAGGGGGAGTTTCCCATACCAATAAAGCCCTTGAATTGAAATTGGAGAGAGAGAGAGAGAGAGAGAGAGAGAGAGAGAGAGAGAGAGAGAGAGAGAGAGAGAAGCATTGGCCTGTAACCATTTATGGAGCAGCTGATGGGACAGAAGCAAAGCTGAGCCTCAGCTCTCTCAGAAGATTATGAGCCCTTGTACTGTAGCAGTATAGACAAACACACTTTCACGCACAACATTTACTATTCAAGGAGACACCACATCATTATAAATGGTCTCTGGGTGGGACAGAACCATTATCTTCACCACTGACTATTTCTTGTGGGTGATAATAAGAGGAAAAAATAGAGGAGGTATGGAGAACAGAGAGATACAAGAGAGAGAGGGGTTAACTAAGAGGTTGACTAAGAGGTTGACTGAGGGGGTTAGCAAAGAGGTTGACTGAGAGGTTGACTAAGAGGTTGACTGTGGGGGTTAGCAAAGAGGTTGACTGAGAAGTTGACTAAGAGGTTGACTGAGGGGGTTAGCAAAGAGGTTGACTGAGAAGTTGACTAAGAGGTTAACTGAGGGGATGGACTAAGAGGTTGACTGAGAAGTTGACTAAGAGGTTGACTAACATGTTGACTAAGAGGTTGACTAAGGGGGTTGGCAAAGAGGTTGACTGAGGGGGTTGACTGAAGGGGGTTGACTAAGAGGTTGAATAAGACGTTGACTGAGAGGTTGACTAAGAGGTTGACTGAGAGGTTGACTGAGAGGTTGACTGAGAGGTTGACTGAGAGGTTGACTAAGAGGTTGACTGAGAGGTTGACTGAGAGGTTGACTGAGAGGTTGACTACATAAGAGTTTGAAGGTAATATAAAAAGAAGGTGAAAGGAGAAAGATAGTGGACAAATTAGAGAAAAGACGACAGACAGAGATAGTATGAGTTTTAAATAGGTAGGTAGGTGTGTATGCAGTGCTGTACCTGCGTGAGCCAGACGCAGATCTCCGAGTGGAAGGGACAGGAGCAGACATGGAGGCAGACAGCCCCTCTCTCCCTCTCTTCTCTCCGTGTCTCTCTATCACTCTGCAGTGACAGCCAGCCTGAGAGGAAAACAAACGACACACAAACAGGTACTGACTCTGTGGACCAGGCAGGACATGACATCACATACTGTTTAGAACCAACAAAACAAGCTATTATATTCAAGTACGAAGAAGACAGTGAGGTCTCTCACACACACACACACACACACACACACACACACAGACACACACAGACTTCCTTGGTGAGAACTATGGATGTCTCAGAATTGTGCTGAGAGCTGACACAAGCTGGCAGGAGCCAGCGATGGCACAGATCTGGGATCAGCCCAGCCAGACAGAACACCAGGGAGAAGCAGCCAATCACCACTCATTCGTCTGACCACAGGCCTGAGATGGGAGAGAGCAGTGTTTGTGCTTCAACAGAAAATAATTCTGTATTTGATTTAGTGATAATACACAACACCTAAATAGAGTCCGGCAAGACAGTTGTTTTGATCGTTCGATACCAAGGCCAAATATAAGATATGGGTCTGAAGGTACACAGTCTGTCTAGTGATCAAGGTACACAGTCTGAGGAGACAATCAGTGACGGATTGAGAGAGAGACAGACCTGATTGGGGAGGTAGAAAGGGAGAGGTAGAGTGATCAGCAGGCATAATGAGAGGAGAGAGAGAGAGGGGGAGAGAGTACATGCGGGGAAAGAGGGGATTAAACCCATCAATAATAGAACACAGGATTTAGTGAGCTCGGGAGCCAAGTGTCCACCCTAAGGCTGGGCCCTAAACCTGCCTCAGGCTTCTCCATAAACCCACCCATCCTTATGTCTGTGTGGGCTCAGAGCTACTGAGGTGGCCTCCTTTTGCTCCTTGTTCTGGCTTGAAGAGGCCTTATCAGTCTCCCAATCCTCCTTACTCTCTCGCGACTGGTCTTGACCTCCTCCTCATCCCCTCTCCTCCTCTCCTCCCGTCTCCTGAAAATACTCTCCAATATAGTTATTCCTTTCTTGTCCATCTTCCTTCTGTTATCAGTTATGTGTTGTATGTGGAACCATAGTATGGCTAGTAGGTGGGGTCTAATGTGGAGGCAGGGTCTACTCTATCTATCTACAGTGGGGCAAAAAAGTATTTAGTCAGCCACCAATTGTGCAAGTTCTCCAACTTAAAAAGATGAGAGAGGCCTGTAATTTTCATCATAGGTACACTTCAACTATGACAGACGAAATGAGAAAAAGAAATCCAGAAAATCACATTGTAGGATTTTTAATTTATTTATTTGCAAATTATGGTGGAAAATAAGTATTTGGTCAATAACAAAAGTTTATCTCAAAACTTTGTTATATACCCTTTGTTGGCAATGACAGAGGTCAAACGTTTTCTGTAAGTCTTCACAAGGTTTTCACACACTGTTGCTGGTATTTTGGCCCATTCCTCCATGCAGATCTCCTCTAGAGCAGTGATGTTTTGGGGCTGTCGCTGGGCAACACGGACTTTCAACTCCCTCCAAAGATTTTCTATGGGGTTGAGATCTGGAGACTGGCTAGGCCACTCCAGGACCTTGAAATGCTTCTTACGAAGCCACTCCTTCGTTGCCCGGGCGGTGTGTTTGGGATCATTGTCATGCTGAAAGACCCAGCCACGTTTCATCTTCAATGCCCTTGCTGATGGTAGGCTTTGTTACTTTGGTCCCAGCTCTCTGCAGGTCATTCACTAGGTCCCCCCGTGTGGTTCTGGGATTTTTGCTCACCGTTCTTGTGATCATTTTGACCCCACGGGGTGAGATCTTGCGTGGAGCCCCAGATCGAGGAAGATTATCAGTGGTCTTGTATGTCTTCCATTTCCTAATAATTGCTCCCACAGTTGATTTCTTCAAACCAAGCTGCTTACCTATTGCAGATTCAGTCTTCCCAACCTGGTGCAGGTCTACAATTTTGTTTCTGGTGTCCTTTGACAGCTCTTTGGTCTTGGCCATAGTGGAGTTTGGAGTGTGACTGTTTGAGGTTGTGGACAGGTGTCTTTTATACTGATAACAAGTTCAAACAGGTGCCATTAATACAGGTAATGAGTGGAGGACAGAGGAGCCTCTTAAAGAAGAAGTTACAGGTCTGTGAGAGCCAGAAATCTTGCTTGTTTGTATGTGACCAAATACTTATTTTCCACCATAATTTGCAAATAAATTCATTAAAAATCCTACAATGTGATTTTCTGGATTTTTTTTTCCCTCATTTTGTCTGTCATAGTTGAAGTGTACCTGTGATGAAAATTACAGGCCTCTCATCTTTTTAAGTGAGAGAACTTGCACAATTGGTGGCTGACTAAATACTTTTTTTGCCCCACTGTATCTATCTATCAAAGTAGACATGGCATAGTTTCACGAACTGTCACTCTCTATCCCTCTCATTGTTGTGTTGTGTAGCCTACATTCCTCTCTCATGCGATCTGTGCGTAAAAGTGCATCCGTCAGGCTCAATGGATTATGGTCAGTGTAATTAATTACAACGTTTCTGCGCTGAACTAGGATGTATATTTGCTTAATGAAAACTACAACTCCCTTCAGTCCAGCGTTCATTTCTCTCGTGAATGATTTGATTTCTCTCTAGAGTATTGGGTTCACACACAAAAAAAAACAAAATGGAATTCAAGTAATTGAACCGAGATCGGAAAATGTGTTGTTTAATAAAGCAAAAAAAAAAAAGACATCTGTGTTAATCACTCAGCACTAGACTTTCCCATCCTCTTCTTCTCTGCTCTAGCCGACAGTACCAATATCCCTGGTTGGACAGGAGCAGGCAGGCAGTATTTCCTACTACTTACATCATAAGGCATTCATACAGGATTTATTAAGCTGTCTTATGTAACAGCATCCCCAGCCAGAACCAATGGCAGCATCAGAAAGGTACAGCAACACGCAAGAAGCTTCAAAGCTGATGACAGAGACATGTGGACAGAGAGGGAAGAGAGGGAAGGAGACAGGCCAGAGATAGACGGAGAGTCTCCATATATTAGAGAGAGAGAGAAAGAAATAGAGAGAGAGAATGTTCATGCTCTCCCAGGGAAAGGTGACCTCGACTAATCTCATACACACCTAATAACTTCCTGTACAGGACACTGCAGCACGCATGTGTTTGAGGAAGAAAGATAAGCGATAGAGAGAGAGAGAGAGAGAGAGTGAGAGAGAGAGAGAGAGATGGGAAGGGAGAGAGAGAGAGAGAGAGAGAGATGGGAAGAGAGAGAGAGAGAGAGAGAGAGAGAGAGAGAGAGAGAGAGAGAGAGAGAGAGAGAGAGAGAGAGAGAGAGAGAGAGAGAGAGAGAGAGGGAGAGATGGAAAAGGAGAAAGGGTGTTTTTCCTGTCACTCACTAGTGTACATGTTGTTGAACATGGAGTGGGAGTCTGACAAGTGTGTTATAAGTGCTGCTGTACATACAGCCATGTACAAAAGTATGTGGGCACCTGCTCGTCGAACATCTCATTCCAAAATCATGGTCATTAATATGGAGTTGGTCTCCTCTTTCCTGCTTTAACAGCCTCCACTCTTCTGGGAAGGCTTTCCACTAGATGTTGGAACATTTCTGCGGGGACTTGCATCCAATCAGCCACAAGAGCATTAGTGAGTTTGGACACTGATGTTGGGAGATTAGGCCTGGTTCACAGTCGGCGTTCCAATTCATCCCGAAGGTGTTCGATGGGGTTGAGGTCAGGGCTCTGTGCAGGCCAGTGAAGTTCTTCCACACCGATTTCCACAAACCATTTCTGTGTGGACCTCGCTTTGTGCACGGGGGCATTGTCATGCTGAAACAGGAAAGGGCCTTCCCCAAACTGTTGCCACAAAGTTGGAAGCACAGAATCGTCTAGAATGTCATTGTTTGCTGTACCGTTAAGATTCCCTTCACTGGAACTAAGGGGCCTAGCCCGAACCATGAAAAACAGCCCCAGATCATTATTCCTCCTCCACCAAACTTTACAGTTGGCACTATGCATTCGGGCAGGTAGCGTTCTACTGGCATCCGCCAAACCCATACTCATCCATCAGACGCCTTTGCACTGCTCTAGAGTCGAATGGTGGCGAACTTTACACCACTCCAGTCGACGTTTGGCATTGCGCATGGTGATCTTAGGCTTGTGTGCGGCTGCTCGGCCATGGAAACCCACTTCATGAAGCTCCCGACTAACAGTTCTTGTGCTGACGTTGCTTCCAGAGGCAGATTGGAACTCAGTAGTGAGTGTTGCAACCGAGGACAGATGATTTTTATGCGCTACGCGCGTCAGCACTCAGCGGTCCCGTTCTGTGAGCTTGTGTGGCCTACCACTTCGCGGCTGAGCCGTTGTTGCTCCTAGACGTTTCCACTTCACAATAACAGCACTTACAGTTGCCCGGGGCAGCTCTAGCAGGGCAGAGATTTTACTGAAGGTGCCACATTAAAAGTCACTGAACTCTTCAGTACGGCCATTCTACAGCAGATGATTGTCTATGGAAATTGCATGGCTGTGCTCAAATTTTATACACCTGTCAGCAATGTGTGTGGCTGAAATAGCTGAATAAACTAATTTGAAGGGGTGTCCACATACTTTTGTATATATAGTGTATTTTAATGTGATTGAACAAGAAACAGCACAGGTTAATATTTCCCTGTTCCGTGTTTCAGTAGACTAGTGAAACTCTCTGTGGCTTCTGACTCACAACGTACAGTACACCCTACGGATTGGATAGAGAGACAGAGTGACTCATAGCAGCTCTATCACTGTCCCTGGGTACACACACACACACACACACAGTATGGGCCTGAGGGCACACACTTAGTGTGTTGTGAATTCTGTTATGAATGTATTGTAATGTTTTTTAAATTGTATAACAGGAAGAGTAGCTGCTGCCTTGGCAGCAGCTAATGGGGATCCATAATGAATACAAATACACACACACACACACACACACACACACGACTAAAAGAGCAACGTCACACCAGAAACCTAGCACAGCATCCTAGCTCTCTCTCTCTCTGTCTTTCTTGCTCAATCACTGTCTATACCCACACTCATCAGTCTAGTATTTACAAACCTGGTAGCTGGTTTATGAATATCAGTTGTGGTGGTTGCTATAGAATAAGCTAGATACATTTGCTTTAGGCCCAAGAGTTGATCTGCCAGTTTATCTAAAGCATAATAGATCTGTTTGTTGGCAGCGCTGCACTTCTCCTCCCTGGATGATGATAACTCACATGCTCTTATCAGGACGGCCGGCACAGCCAGCAGATAGTGGAATATGTCCCCACTCACAACACCAGCCCAGAACAACTCCTAATGCTACAAATATTAACATCATCACACTGACAAAATGTATAAATGTATGAGCGGGGAGAGTACACTCCCAGTCACAACCAAAAGATCAAACAACTTTAAGTAGGACTCCCAGCTAAGTAGGACTCCCAGCTAAGTAGGACTCCCAGCTACAACCATAAAGGCATGATTCAGCTCTGACAGTATGACCTCAAAGGACACAGCTCCAGTGCAGTAGCCTACTTCTAACTGGTTCCAGGTAGGCTTTCCCTGTATGTCCAAAGGGACAGTGTAAGCTCTGAGGCCAAGAGGAAAGTAGCTTGCGGCACTCGACAGGACAACATATTTCATTGCGAAGAATCTCAAAATCCTGCCTAGTCACTGCACTGCAGAGCAGCTTACAACAGCAGAGCTCTGACCACCCATCCACGAAATGCTACGAGATGGGAGGGGGGAGGAGAGGGGAGAGGGAGGAGGAGAGGGGTGAGGGAAGAGAGGGGGAGGAGCGAGGGGAGAAGAGGGGAGCCATGTTGTTCTGACATCTGGATATAACAGGTCAGGAGCCAGCACCGGTCCCTCTCCCCAACTGAGAAACAGCAAGAGCACTTCCACTAAAGTTTATCATAACAAATGTTGCCACATGCAATGTTTAAGTGTGTTGCCATCTTTGTTAACATATTTAGGAACCTCTCCCTCGCCCTGGAATTATGGTTTAAGCAGGCAGGCCTGTAACAACGCATTACATATTAAGGCTGGGAATTGCCACCAGGGACCTCACAATACGATATTATCACTATACTTAGGTGCTGACACGATATGTATGGGAATTTTCACGATTCTTACGATACTATATGTATTGCAATTTGATGAACCAAACATTGCTTACCATATATCTGCTGCAGAGGTACAAAAGACAGCCATTAGAAAACAAGTTTTGATCAGCCGTGGAAATAAAAGTACAGATTATTATAATTTTTATTTTAAGTAGATAGAGAACAAGCTTTAGGAGGAAAAATACAAGCGTTTTGGTGCAGGTACAGCCGACTAATGTCAAATGTAATATTGCGATTAATCATAGAAAATAATATCCCGATATGTAACTGCATGGATTTTTCCAGATCACTACTACTGTATATGCCTATTTAACAACCATGTTGCTGTTCTCTCCATAGGTTGTGTTTTGAAACCACCCAAATAACTTTGATTTGGAGAGGAAAATTCCAACCATTGGACTGTGGAGATCCTAAGCCGATGAGTCACGGCAAACATTTGTATTGCTAACCATGATTTTCTCTAATCTGTTGGGTCCAGAGTTAAGCTGTGTTTGAATACCCATACTAATATACGGTATACTACATACTTAATGAGTATATACTATTAGTTCATTTTAGTATACTGTAATCGAATGGTATCATTTCAGTTGAGTGTACTAGAGCTTAGCCTGTCTACCTGGAAGTTGATGCTGTTGCTATGCAACCTCTTGCTAGCTAGACCTTTTACGACATCCTGTGTGTGTGTTCTTAAATACAATCTGGAGAACCAGAGGGTGCTCAGAGTGCGCTCTCTCGATGTTTGTAAATTCAGAGCGTTGTCAGATTGTCTGTTTGTAAATTCAGAGCGTTTCCACACTGGACGCTCTGGCCAGGGATTAGGGTTGACCCGAGCGTTCTAACGTTGGCTAGCTTGCTAGCTACTTCCAGAAATAAATGAGAGAACACGTCACTTTTACTCGCCCTAGCATAGCTGGTTAGGCAGTTTTCATGTTATCCAGAGCGTTCGTGACTGTAACTGTGCTGCTTTCAACAATTGAATTACGCTTTTTTTGCACCGGCCATATTCAAACAGGTGTTCAGTGTTCGTAAATCCATCAGTTATTCTGCGCTCTAGTACACTCAGATGAGACTGCTCTGAAATCAGAGTAGATAGCCAGAGCGAATTTACGAAAGCACCAGAATGTCCATTGAGAACACACAATGACTACACCACTTCGCTAAGCTAAGAATTACAGGATTCATCATGTCAATAAACGTTTGGTAGTTAGCTAAATAGCATATAGGTAGTATACTGGCAAGTTTGAAGTATTAGTAGGCAACTAACGTTAGGTAGCTAGTTAACATACCGGTACATACTGCTGTAATGATATGCTATGTGGTTCATAAGGACAGCGTAGCTAACAAATTGTCAGCAAAAATAACGTGTAAGGTAACTTATTTGGAAAGTCATTACTTTATTACATTGCTCAACATTTTCTTAACATTTGTCATAATTAGTTAAAGCAATGAATTTGTATCTGCTCTCATTGGATATTTTCCTCCATTTTCTTCAAATCTGAAAACGATGTGAAGCCAAACCCATTTTCTGAAGAATTGCATTATGGGCCCTAAAAGCACAGCAATAGTGTCCACTGTTTGTATATTTTGTATTTCCGCAAATGTTGTACGACATTCCGGGAATTTTTGGCATACTAACTATATCCATACTATGACCAATAAGCATACTATATACTCAATTTACATTACAAATAGTATGGTTAGTAAGGTTAGTATGAGTATTCGAACACTCATGACATCCAGTAGCAGCATCCTGCTCCTAACTGACCAGAGAGCCCTCTCGCTGAGCAGTCTATCTGTGATGTTATCAGGACCTCTAGAAACCCTGTTGAACCAGAGACTGTGTGCGAGTGTACTGTACATGTGCCCAACGGCCATTAGCGCTCCCTGTTAGCTCCATACTGCTGTTAGGAGTGTTATTTACAGGCTTGGCTCAGGGCATTGTCCACCGTGATTCACCCTCACTGCCAAGAAAGCAACAACAAGAAAAGATGAAGTACATGTGGATTCACAATCTCACTAAGCACAATATTTATCTCTGAGCCATGATCAGTGTACGGACATGGTGGAACAGGAAATCCATGTTTTCTACATTCAATCTTTCAATTAGATTGCCTTTCAGATGAAGATGGCATCGCGTACAGGGGCATCACATTAAAAAAGAAGAAACCAAAAGTAGCTTGTTAGGAAAACATGCAAAACTGGGACAAATTGAAAAAGATGTCCCAAAGAGACAAGTTCACAGGAAATGAACCTGTCAAAATGAACTAAACTGGAGTACTATTGTGACTTTGTCAAGAGTAAAAGGTCCAATGTTGAGAAGAAAAAAACAAAATAAGCGCTAATATGGCGATCAGCGTTTCAGCACCATTGATTGGGATTCCAGAGTTCAGCATGTGGACTGTGGAGAGTGACCGGCTCACATGAATAATGACAAAATAGGTCTATCCAGGAAGAAAGAAGCCTGGAAGAGGAAGGCTCTCGTACTAAACTTTAGGATAAAGCAAATAATAGATAGCACAGATAGTGTGGGTTCAGTGGTTAGAGTGCTATATGAGAGGGTCACTGGCTCAGATTACATTCCTGTTGCCCTTCAACAGGTTTGTATTATAGTTGGATATCACTGCATGCAAATCACCAATGAAACAAAGAACAAAGAATCAGTCAGATAATGCAAATGAAATCAACCCATCTGTCTGTCAGTCATTCAGACTGCTTTCATTTAGCATGAAATGCAATCCCCTTGCCTGGAGTCACTGCAGTAATTGTGCTAAATGCTTGACTTATATAGTGAGCAGTGTCCGGGCGAAAGCTTGGAGCACATTGAGACAATAAGGCCAGTGAAAATAATTAACAATGCCGCTTGTGGGTCTAGGAGGAGAAGTCAATCAAAATCAAATCAAACCGAATACAACAGATGTAGACCTTACCGTGAAATGCTTACTTACAAGCCCCTAAACAACAATGCAGTTCAAGAAATGGAGTTAACAAAATATTTACTAAATAAATTCAAGTAAAACATGTAATAAAAAGTAACAGAATAAAATTACATAACAATAACGAGGCTATATACAGGGGGTACCGGTACCAAGTAAATGTGCGGGGGCACCGGTTAGTTGAGGTAATTTGTAGATGTAGGTAGGGGTAAAGTGACATAGATGCATAGATAATAAACAGTAGCAGCAATTTAAAAACAAATGGGGGGGGGGTCAATGTAAATAGTCCGGTTGGCCTTCCTCTGACACCGCCTAGTATATAAGTCCTGGATGTCAGGAAGCTTGGCCCCAGTGATGTACTGGACCATATGCACTACACTCATACCAGGCGGTAATGCAACCGGTCAGGATGCTCTCGATGGTGCAGCTGTAGAACTTTTTGAGGATCTGGGGACCCATGCCAAATCTTTTCAGTCTCCTGAGGGGGAAAAGGTGTTGTCATGCCCTCTTCATGACTGTCTTGGTGTGTTTGGACTACGATAGTTTGTTGGTGATGTAGACACCAAAAAACTTGAAACTCTCGACCAGCTCCACTACAACCCCGTCAATGTTAATGGGGGCCTGTTCGTCCCTCCTGTAGTCCACGATCATCTCCTTTGTCTTGCTCACATTGAGGGAGAGGTTGTTGTCTCTGACCTCCTCCCTATAGGCTGTCTCATCGTTGTCGGTGATCAGGCCAACCACTGGTGTGTCGTCAGCAAACTTAATGATAGTGTTGGAGTCGTGCTTGGCCACGCCGTTGTGGGTAAACAGGGAGTAAGCACACACCCCTGAGGGGCCCCGGTGCTGAGGATCAGCGTGGCAGATGTGTTGTTGCCTACCCTTACCACCTGGGGGGCGGCCTGTCGGGAAGTCCAGGATTCAGTTGAGAAGGAAGGTGTTTAGTCCCTGGGTCCTTAGCTTAGTGATGAGCTTTGTGGGCACTATGGTGTTGAACAATGGTGTTTGTCAATGTGGGAAAGGGCAGTGTGGATTGCGATTGTGTCATCCGTGGATCTGTTGAGGCGGTATGCGAATTGGAGTGGGTCTAGGGTTTCCAGGATGATGGTGTGGATAGGAGCCATGACCAGCCTTTCAAAGCACTTCATGGCTACCGTGAGTGCTATGAGGCAGTAGTCATTTAAGCAGGTTACCTTCGTATTCTTGGGTACAGGGACTATGGTGGTCTGCTTGAAACATGTAGGTATTACAGACTTGGTCAGGGAGAGGTTGAAAATGTCAGTGAAGACACTTGTCAGTTGGTCCGCGCATGCTCTGAGTACACGTCCTGGTAATCCGTCTGGCCCTGTGGCCTTGTGAATGTTGACCTGTTTAAAGGTCTTGCTCACATCGATTACGGAGAGTATGATCACACAGTCGTCCGGAACAGCTGGTGCTCTCATCCATGTTTCAGTGTTGCTTGCCTCAAAGCGAGCATAAAAGGCATTTAGTTCATCTGGTAGGCTCGTGTCACTGGGCAGATCACGGCTGGGTTTCCCTTTGTCGTCCGTAATAGTTTGCAAGCCCTGCCACATCTGACGAGCATCATAGCCGGTGTAGTAGGATTCAATCTTAGTTCTGTATTGATGCTTTGCTTGTTTGATGGTTCATCTGAGGGCATAGTGGGATTTCTTATAAGTGTCTGGTTTAGTGTCCCGCTACTTGAAAGCGGCAGCTCCAGCCTTTAGCTCAGTACAGAGGTTGCCTGTTATCCATGGCTTCTGGTTGGGATATGTACGTACGGTTACTGTGGGGACGACGTCGTCAATGCTCTTATTGATGAAGCCGGTGACTGAGGTGATATACTCCTCAATGCCATTGGATGAATCACTGAACATATTCCAGTCTGTGCTAGCAAAACAGTCCTGTAGCGTAGCATCCGCATCATCGGACCATTTCCGTATTGAGCGAGTTACTGGTACTTCCTGCTTTAGTTTTTGCTTGTAAGCAGGAATCAGGAGGATAGATTTATGGTCAGATTTGCCAAATGGAGGGCGAGGGAGATCTTTGTACGCGTCTCTGTGTGTGGAGTAAAGGTGATCTAGAGTTTTGTTTCCCTCTGGTTGCACATGTGACATGCTGGTAGAAATGAGGTAAAACAGATTAAGGTTTGTCTACTTTAAAGTCCCCGGCCACTAGGAGGGACGCTTCTGGATGAGCATTTTCTTGTTTGCTATTGGCCTTATACAGCTCATTGAGTGTGGTCTTAGTGGTAAATAGACGGCTATGAATAATAAAGATGAGAACTCTCTTGGTAGATAGTGTGGTCTACAGCGTATCATAAGGTACTCTACCTCAAGAGGAGTTGGAGAGAGATATGTACAATGGAGACTGACAGGAAACAGCATGCTATGACAGAGACGGCCATGCTACCATGGAGACGGTCATTCCGCCACTTATCCAAAACGTGAGCTGCACATTGGCTGATTTGTGTAACAGACTGGATAAAGTGTGGGGTTAATATCAGGATGTGTGTAGCTAGCAAATATGATACTGGCAGTGGATTGGTCATTCGTTCACTGGGATTGGACAGAAAATTGCCTGACCCTACAGGCCTGGTCCAATCTCTAGCCCTTACAACTTGAGTGTTTGCAGATCTGAAGGAAAAGCATCAGTGTTGCAATAAGGCAGAGGCTCACTGAGTCCATTGAAGGCTATACGTGATGGCGCAATAACTGGACAGCTTCTACCCCCAAGCCATAAGACTGCTAAACAAGACTGCTAAATAGCTAATCAAATGGCTGTTACTGTCTATTATCTATCCTGTTGCCTAGTCACTTTAACCCTACCTATATGTACATATCTACTTCAATTACCCCGTACCCTTGCACATCGACTCGGTACTGGTACTTCCAGTATATAGCCATGCTATTTTGACTCCTCATTGTTATTCATTATTCACTGTGTATTTATTCATTGTGTCACTATTTCAATTTGTTATATATATTTTTTATATTGTATCTTTAACTCTGCATTGTTGAAAAATGACCCCATAAGTAAGCATTTCACTGTTAGTCTACACCTGTTGCAGGTGACAAATAACATGTGATTTGATGTGATCAGTCCGGTGACAGTCCACTCCAATCTGCCAACACTAAAGAGGATGTAGTTTGACAGGAAAGGACCAGGCTACGGTTGTTTTGGAAACAGGCAGAGGTAGGTTGCATACGGGGTGCATCATTGGGACATGCAGGGTGTATGCAGGGTGCATGTGCTCTCAACAACTGGGTCCTTTACCCCTCTGGTCATCACCATACGCACCAACAACCATAATGCAAAGCTGAGTCACTGCAGACTCCTGGGAAAAAACAACATATATTTTCTAGAGGACATTTGGAGAGAGTGTGAGTAACCTGACCTACAATCTAGAATGTCTCCACCAACAAACACAAAGTCCAGAGCCCTTTTACAAGCCAGATGTTTTATATTTCCGTGAGATTTCCTATTTTACTGAAAATCGAAAACTACTGCAAGGTCAAATTGCATGCCAGGAGACCAGTCACGACTTTAGTAGGCTACTAAAATGGCAGGTGTTTGGCTTGAGATTACTGTGCTTTTTCCCCAGCGCTTACTGAACCAGCCCTTCATATGAACCATCTCTATCAAAAGCTTTCCGAATACATTGCATCAATAATGTATAACGCCAATTCGTAAATGACCGAAGCATAATCTGCAAGGGTTGTGATCACCTGGCCGGAGAATAGCCTAGTACCGCTACTACGAACGCATAGCGCAAGATGACAAGGTACACACATCTGCGCTGCATCCTCGCAGCAGCAGGCTCGCTGCTGGACAGCGACACAAACAAACAACCATCATAACATTAGGCCTATACTAGAGGTGCGTGCGTAACTCTGCTCTTTATAAACAACATTATATTCGGCTTGGCAACATCTTGCAGCTCTCTCTGCATGTATCCATTTCTCGAATACTCTATTCATACTTGTTCCTCAGTCCTTGATGTGCCCTACACCGGAGCATCTGTGGTAAAATGACAGCAAAGCCAAATGGCATTAAGCTACAACGTCTTGAATCGAAAAATGAGATTTACCTTCCGTATTTATTTTACGGTTCCATCGTTATACCCGAGATGGTTTACCGCCTGCCTTCTTGATTACCCCGCGATTCCCGTCTCCGGTAAGGACTCCGCCAGAGATCGGTGTGCCTCTGCTCGGGCGCTCGGGGTGGATGACCGGAATGCCTGAGTTGGGTTTGAGAGCCGCACGGAAAGACAAGTGCATTGTTGCGTAATGCTACGTCGGTTCTTAAAGGGAAACACCGATCTTCATATCAAACGTGCATCTTAATAACAGTCCTGGATACAAACACATACTGAATCAGGAGTGAACTCATGTGTCTGCAGTTTATACAATTCTTCACATAATTTATGGTCTGAACAAAATATGCACTGAACAAACATTTAAATGCAACCTGTAATGTGTTGGTCCCATGTTTCATGAGCTGAAATAAAATACCACATAAATGTTCCATACACACAAAAAGCTTATTTACCTAAAATGTTGTGCACACGTTTGTTTACATCCCTGATAGTGAGCATTTATTCTTTGCCAAGATAATCCATCCACCTGACAGGTGTGTCATATGTAACGACGCTCCCACTCTGTCTGCCGTATTCTCTCTCTTTGCTCTTGTTTCTTTATTAGGATGCTGGTGGGCGGAGCCGGGAGGGTCGTCAGCGACATGGGAAACACCTGGGCCCAGGTGTGTCCCAGGATAAATAGACCTCTTCCCCATTCATTGAGGAGACTCTCTCCATGCAGACACACTTATAGATTTTGGTTGTGGCAAGTTTGTTTGCTTTGGCACCTTTCAACACCCCTCATTATCACATTTATGCACGCAAACACTCACTTACACTACTGACTACATACAATTAACAATGATGTATTTGGTTTACTGTAGTTAATAAATGTTTTGTTATTCCTTATCTCCACGTTGTCTCCCTTTTTGTTACGAACTTAGAGCTGGTTTGTGACATATAAAGAAGCTGATTAAAAAGCATTCCAGTACACAGGTGCACCTTGTGCTGGGGACAATAAAAGGCCACTAAAATGTGCAGTTATGTCACACAACACAATGCCACAGATGTCTCAAGTTGAGGGAGTGTGCAATTTGCATGCTGACTGCAGGAATGTCTGAGCTAGACCTGTTGAGCTAAAAATCAAAATACAAAGAATTGTTTGAGGCCCACCTTTTTGCCTGTCACATCAGTTTGTAAACAATCTTCAAAAAAAAAACATTGAGTTAATAAAGCAGCATACAAACATGGTCTCTTTTTTTGCTTTCTTGAGTAAGGCAGCTCAAAAATGTAGTTTCAGCCTAGCTCAGTGCTTTCTGTGGTGGGTCAGACAGCAGACAATATGGAGCGTAGGAGTTGGTAATGTTCTCTAGTTGCACTGTGATTGGCTCAGTGTTCTGTCACTCATGGGGACACTACGTTATCGCAAAATCTACAGGGAGAGCACGGAAATTCAAGTCCATTGGGTGCTGCCATAGAGTTACACAATAAGTGCCTATCCAAGAAGGCTCAAGGTAATTGGCCACAGATAAAATTACGTCAAATCACGTTATATCTACCATAGTTTTGATTGGACTGATCATGTCAACATACTTTCAAAATCTTAGCTAGCAAGCTAGCAGTCATCATGAATCAAGTTGAAAATCTACAGGCAAATCCTTTTCAATCCGTGTCATATGAAGAGATATTATAGATAAAACGTATTGGTGCTCATCGGCAATTGGACATAAACATTACACAAGTTGGAAATCGCAAGTTTAACAAAGAGTGGTTTGAAGGAATCAGTGGCTAACTGCAAGAGTTGCAAAGCAATCACTAGCCTGCTATTCAATGGAGTGGGTGTGTGGTCTAAATCTGGGTTTAAGGGTCTCTTTTCCAAGCTTAAAAGGATAAACATTCACATGCCATGGGCAAGAAAAGGTTGAAAACATTGACCGTGCTGTCATTCCAGAATGTCTTCTGCCGTGTTCAAAACAACTAGAAACTCAGAACTGGGGAATCTCAGACATCAGTGAGTTCAAGACAACTGGGAGAAATATGTTTTGAACGGTCATCCAATCAAATCAAATCAAATTGTATTAGTCACATGCAACAGGTGTAGACCTTACAGTGAAATGCTTACTTACGAGCCCCCAACCAACAATGCATTTTCCAAAAATACGGACAAGAATAAGAGATAAAAGTAACTAGTAATTAAAGAGCAGCAGTAAAACAACAATAGTGAGACTATATACAGGGAAGTACCAGTTAAGAGGCAATGTGCGGGGGCACCGGTTAGTTGAGGTAGTATGTACATGTAGGTAGAGTTATTGAAGTGATTATGCATAGATGACAACAACAGAGAGTAACAGCAGTGTAAAGAGGGAGAGGGGGTTTGGGGGGCAATGCAAATAGTCTGGGTAGCCATTTGATTAGATGTTCAGAAGTCTTCTGGCTTGGGGGTAGAAGCTGTTTAGAAGCCTCTTGGACCTAGACTTGGACTCCGGTACCACTTGCCGTGCGGTAGCAGAGAGAACAGTCTATGACTAGGGTGGCTGGAGTCTTTGAAAATGTTTAGTGCCTTACTCTGACACCGCCTGGTATAGAGGTCCTGGATGGCAGGAAGTTTGGCCCCAGTGATGTACTGGCCCGTTTGCACTACCCTCTGTAGTGCCTTGCGGTCGGAGGCCGAGCAGTTGCCATACCAGGCAGTGATGCAACCAGTCAGAATGCTCTCGATGGTGCAACTGTAGAACCTTTTGAGGATCTGAGGACCCATGCCAAATCTTTTAAGTCTCCAGAGGGGGAATAGGTTTTGTCGTGCCCTCTTCACGACTGTCTTGGTGTGCCTGGCCCATGATAGTTTGTTGGTGATGTGGACACCAAGGATCTTGAAGCTCTAAACCTGCTCCACTGCAGCCCCATCGATGAGAATGGGGGCGTGCTCGGTCCTCTTTTTCCTGTAGTCCACAATCATCTCCTTTGTCTTGATGACATTGAGGGAGAGGTTGTTGTCCTGGCACCACACGGTCAGGTCTCTGACCTCCTCCCTATAGGCTGTCTCGTTGTTGTTGGTGATCAGGCCTACCACTGTTGTGTCATCGGCAAATTTAATGATGGTGTTGGAGTCGTGCCTGGCTGTGCAGTCATGAGTGAACAGGGAGTACAGGAGGGGACTGAGCACGCACCCCGGAGGGGTCCTCGTGTTGAGGATCAGCGTGGCGGATGTGTTGTTACCTACCCTTACCACCTTGGGGCGGCCCGTCAGGAAGTCCAGGATCCAGATGCAGAGGGAGGTGTTTAGTCCCAGGGTCCTTAGCTTACTGATGAGCTTTGAGGGCACTATGGTGTTGAACGCTGAGCTGTAGTCAATGAATAGCATTCTCACATAAGTGTTATTTTTGTCCAGCTGGGAAATGGCAGTGCGGAGTGCAATAGAGATTGCATCATCTATTGATCTGTTGGGGCGGTATGCAAATTGGAGTGGATCTAGGGTTTCTGGGATAATGGTGTTGATGTGAGCCGTTACCAGTCTTTCAAAGCACTTCATGGCTACAAATGTGAGTGCTACGGGTCAATAGTCATTTGCACAGGTTACCTTAGTGTTCTTGGGCACAGACACTATGGTGGTCTGCTTAAAACATGTTGGTATTACAGACTCGGACAGGGAGTGGTTGAAAATGTAAGTGAAGACACTTGCCAGTTGGTCAGTGCATGCTCACAGTACACGTCCTGGTAATCTGTCTGGCCTTGTGAATGTTGACCGGTTTAAAGGTCTTACTCACATCGGCTGCGGAGAGCGTGATCACATAGTCTTCCGGTACAGCTGGTGCTCTCATGCATGTTTCAGTGTTTTTTGCCTCGAAGCGAGCATAGATGTAGTTTAGCTCGTCTGGTAGGCTCGTGTCACTGGTCAGCTCTCGGCTGTGCAAGAGGCTGTAATAGTTTGCAAGCCCTGCCACATCTGACAAGCGTCAGAGCCGGTGTAGTACAATTCGATCTTAATCCTGTATTGATGCTTTGCCTGTTTGATGGTTCGTCAGAGGGCATAGCGGGATTTCTTATAAGCTTCCTGGTTAGAGTTCCGCTCATTGAAAGCGGCAACTCAGTGCGGATGTTGCCTGTAATCCATGGCTTCTGGTATGTACGTACGGTCACTGTGGGGACGACGACATCGATGCACTTATTGATGAAGCCAATGACTGATGTGGTGTACTCCTCAATGCCATCGGAGGAATCCCGGAACATATTCCAGTCTGTGCTAGCAAAACAGTCCCGTAACTTAGCATCTGCTTCATCTGACCACTTTTTTGTTGATCTAGTCATGCGTGCTTCCTGCTTTAATTTTTGCTTGTAAGCAGGAATCAGGAGGACAGAATTATGGTCAGATTTGCCTGGACAGCAAACACTGCTGCCATCTAGTGGCCAAAATCTAAATTGCTCCTAACCTGGAATAGTACATTATGGCCTTTCTCTTGCATTTCAAAGATGATGAAAACATGTTTTTTTCTTTGTATTATCTTTTACCAGATCTAATGTGTTATATTATCCTACATTACTTCCACATTTCCACAAACTTCAAAGTGTTTCCTTTTAAATGGTTTCAAATAATATGCATATCCTTGCTTCAGATCATGAGCTACAGGCAGTTAGATTTGTGAATGTCATTTTAGGTGAAAATTGAAAAAAAAGTTCCGATCCTTAAGAAAGTCAGCCATATCAGCAGTTTTTTAAAAGGCAGTAAATGAGGCTGAATTAACTGTTTCGCTGCCAGACAAGGCTCTGCTGTTAGCCAGGTGTAGCAGTGGTAAGGATGCACTCCATGGTGCTGGAAAGAAAGCTCTGCTGTTGGGACAGCTTTATGTAGGCCCTAATAGTTGGTGGGCACCGCATGTCACTGTTAAAGTGCAATTCATGTATTGTTTAGTGTTGTGTTGTGTAGTGGCTTTGCTGGGATGCATCTAAAATATTTTTTGTTGAGTTTGCCCCACCAAGATTTGCGTGCTAATATCGCCACTGATGAGACTAGTGAGCTGTTAGCTACTTTTCATCACTAAACTCTGACAAACTCAAAGAACATTATTTTCTGTGAAATAATCTCTCCTGTTTTATATTTGAGGAGGTTGAAGCACTTCTGAAACCATATTATATACTGTGTAGCAGAGCACGAGCAAATGTCTCCACTTCAAAATGATTTTGTGATTTTGTGATTTAGTGATACACGAGCTCTACCGTACCCTAGTTATTGATGGGAAAAAACGCCCTACCCGGCCCTAACCCGATGTATAATGTCAGAGCCCGTTGACTGGCACATGTCAGGTAACAGATCTCTAGCTGGAAGAAGGTTCAGTGAATGGGGAGGTGCAGCGTGAGGTAATACAGTAGGGGGAGTGTTTCTCAAATGGAATGTTTTATGCGTTCTCCACACTCTCGTAAGCGTGTTGAGCAGGTAGTAGAAACACACACAGAGTATTAGAAACATGCCTATACACACCTTATCCAGACAGTATATATTTGGTTGCAGAAACCCCAAGCGAAATTCCACAGAGACCTACAGTAGAGCATTCTTTACAGTGAAATGAAGTCTGTATGCTCAATACAGTATCATATTTCTCCTACAGAGGTCTGGAGCTTGTCCATTATATTTCCTCAGTGTCGACCCTGTGCATAAAGTGTGTGTGTCTATACACACAATATCAGTCAATTGTACTCTAATTAATACATGTGCACTAAATGCTCTCAAAGCTCCTTATCTTCGTCCCCTAAATGTGACATTTAGATACAACATTATTCATTGTTTAATGTATTACAATGTTTTGATGTAGGCTATGTTTATATAAAACCATAGTATCAGGATTAAGGCAAAAAGGATTTAATCCAAATGTGACAGTGCTTGTTCAAAAACCCTGATGACCATAGTTTTGGCGGTAGAGACAGTCCTGATGACCATAGTTTTGGCGGTAGAGACAGTCCTGATGACCATAGTTTTGGCAGTAGAGACAGTCCTGATGACCATAGTTTTGGCGGTAGAGACAGTCCTGATGACCATAGTTTTGGCGGTAGAGACAGTCCTGATGACCATAGTTTTGGCAGTAGAGACAGTCCTGATGACCATAGTTTTGGCGGTAGATACAGTTCTGATGACCATAGTTTTGGCGGTAGAGACAGTCCTGATGACCATAGTTTTGGCGGTAGATACAGTTCTGATGACCATAGTTTTGGCAGTAGAGACAGTTCTGATGACCATAGTTTTGGCGGTAGAGACAGTTTTGATGACCATAGTTTTGGCGGTAGAGACAGTTCTGATGACCATAGTTTTGGCAGTAGAGACAGTTCTGATGACCATAGTTTTGGCGGTAGAGACAGTTCTGATGACCATAGTTTTGGCGGTAGAGACAGTCCTGATGACCATAGTTTTGGCAGTAGAGACAGTTCTGATGACCATAGTTTTGGCGGTAGAGACAGTTCTGATGACCATAGTTTTGGCGGTAGAGACAGTCCTGATGACCATAGTTTTGGCAGTAGAGACAGTTCTGATGACCATAGTTTTGGCGGTAGATACAGTTCTGATGACCATAATTTTGGCAGTAGAGACAGTTCTGATGACCATAGTTTTGGCGGTAGATACAGTTCTGATGACCATAGTTTTGGCGGTAGAGACAGTCCTGATGACCATAGTTTTGGCGGTAGATACAGTTCTGATGACCATAGTTTTGGCGGTAGAGACAGTCCTGATGACCATAGTTTTGGCGGTAGAGACAGTTCTGATGACCATAGTTTTGGCGGTAGAGACAGTTCTGATGACCATAGTTTTGGTGGTAGAGACAGTTCTCCACGCTTTAGATTCCTTTTTGCATTGTGGTCCTGTGTGACTCAGTTGGTAAAGCATTGCCCTGACAATGGTCATGGGTTCGATTCCTGCTGGGGCCACCCATAGGAAAAATGTATGCACACATGAATGTAAGTCGCTTTGGATAAAAGTGTCTGCTAATGGCATTCATTATATATTACATTCTTGCGCCTGTCTCCCAATCCCTTATACAAGCGTGACACTACCGATCTGCGTGCCAGTTATAGATTATTAATGTATTATACACATTTTCGTGGAAAAGTTTAATTTCAATAAAAAATTATTGTCAAGAGGTTAATCACAAAAATCTGAAGTGAAACGATAAATATGTGAATATTAAAATTCAACTATGGCGAGAGCACTAGCCTCTGCCATACGGACACATTGACACACTGTGATCCGTTGGCAGCTAAAGAAATGAGAGCATATAACTTCAATCGTCACTTAAGTAAAATACATAGCAAAAAAATATCCTGATGAAAATTCCGGTTCTTTCAATCACATTCATCTCTCTTCTCCGCCTGACTGCCTCCCTTTCTATCTGTCTTGACTTGAGCTATTGCTAGTGTTGTACCAAATTATCACTGGGTCCGGCCTGAAGTTGTAGCTAACAAACTTGCAACATTGTGTCAACTAGCCTATTTCGGCCTCTCAAAGTTTCCTGCAACAGTGAGCTCGGAACAGAAAGCTTTTTTTATTACGTTTCCACTGGATGTATGAGATCATCAGATCATGATATTTGGTTCTTTCACACCGAGGCTTGGTGATGGAGGCCAGGAGTGTTGGAAAGATTTTTCAAATACCGAGGAACTGTCATTCGCAAAGGATGTTAAACAGACTTTGTATTAACTCACCGCGTACACCACAAATTTTTTCTCCGCCTCACACAAGTCAACACTCAGAAATAAGACATTGCCAAATGGGCACTTTCCTACATATGCATACATTCTGGAGACGCACCATATCTTCGCCACACCCGCCCCCTTTTTCTTTATGCAACATTTCAAATTATACCCCAGATACATTATCTTCACACATACCATAGTGCCCACAAAGTTCATCACTAAGCTAAGGACCCTGGGACTAAACACCTCCCTCTGCAACTGGATCCTGGACTTGCGGATGGACCCGCTCCCAGGTGGTGTAGGTAGGCAACAACACATCTGCCACGCTGATCCTCAACACTGGGGCCCCTCAGGGGTGCGTGCTTAGTCCTCTCCCGTAATCCCTGTTCACCCATGACTGCGTGTCCAAGCACGACTCCAACACCATTAAGTTTGCTGATGACACAACAGTGGTAGGCCTGATCACCGATTATGACAACCTATAGGGAGGAGGTCAGAGACCTGGCAGTGTGGTGCCAGGACAACAACCTCTCTCTCAATGTGATTGAAACTAAGGTGCTGATCGTGGACTATAGGAAAAGGAGGACCGAACAGTACCCCATTAACATTGAAGGGACTGAAGTGGAGCGGGTCGAGAGTTTCAAGTTCCGTGGAGTCCACATCACCAACAAACTATCATGGTCCAAACACACCAAGACAGTCGTGAAGAGGGCACAACAACACCTTATCCCCCTCAGGAGACTGAAAAGATTTGGCATGGTTCCCCAGATCCTCAAAAAGTTCTACAGCTGTACCATCGAGAGCATCCTGACCGGTTGCATCACCGCCTGGTATGGCAACTGCTCGGCATATGACCGTAAGGCATAAGGCCCAGTACATCACTGGGGCCAAGCTTCCTGACATCCAGGACATATACAGTGCCAGTCAAAAGTTTGGACACAACTACTCATTCCAGGGTTTTCTTTATTTTTTTTTACTATTTTCTACATTGTAGAACAATAGTGAAGACATCAAAACTATGAAATAACACATATGGAATCATGTAGTAACCAAGAAAGTGTAGCCACCCTTTGCCTTGATGACAGCTTTGCACACTCTTAGAATTGACTTTAGTTTAGTTAGTAAATATTTTATTAACTCTATTTCTTGTACTGCGTTATTGGTTACGGGCTTGTAAGTAAGCATTTCACAGTAAGGTCTACACCTGTTGTATTCGGCGCATGTGACAAATACAATTTCATTTGATCTTCCTAAACACACTTGTGATTTGAAACAATCCACAGCTACTTTTTTGAAAAGAAGTTAATGATCCTCGTGGTTAAGTCATACTCCCTGGTGAAGTATTTTATTTAGACAGGAGTAATTAAACAATTTAGGCGAAACATAAATTTACTTTAGGGCAATGCAGCATCCTAACAGTGCACAGTGCACCCGCCTACTTTCCTTTCCAATTCACAAGAGGCTGAAACCAGAGATCTGTGTATAATGAAGATATTCTTATGTCTCCGCCCTAACAATGGGACTCCTTGTCCAAAAGTTTGGAAGGCAGGAGACAAGCTTAGGTCTCCATATTATTCCCATAGAAACGCATTGGATTTATACTGGACAGATTTTTGCGAGTGAGCCCTTTCGCTTCGCCTCGCCTCGCCCTCTCGGCTGAAACTATGGCATATCACCGGAGAAAGCATACGACAATGATGCCATCTAGTGGAAGTAGCTAATCATCCTTCAACAACATTGAAATTCGAGTTAGTTGTGTGAGCTATAGAGTCGGATACATTCATAAGACAATTTTCAACCATTCTATGGTTGATTCCTAGTAATGTGACTCATTTTGAAGGAAATGAATCTGGTATTTTAAGTGACCTACTGTTGTTCGAATCTGGGGTCTCTTGCACTTCAGAATAATGTGTAAGCCTGTTATTTGACTAGGCAAGTCAGTTGAGAACAAATTCTTATTTTCAATGACGGCCTAGGAACAGTGGGTTAACTGCCTTGTTCAGGGGCAAAACGACAGATTCTTACCTTGTCAGCTCGGGGATTCGATCTGGACACCTTTCGGTTACTAGTCCAACGCGCTAACCCCTAGACTACCTGCCACCCCATCGTTTTCTGCTGGGTGTATTGCAGAACCATGGAGTTTTGAGCAGGGAGTACTAGTTATTCCGATAAATGGATTAGTTGCAAACGGTTGTAAAAATGTTGTGATCCTGAACAACCCCCCGGTTTGTAAACTGGAGGTGTAATACTGCTCAACTACCAGTAGATGTCACTATACGATCACTCTCATACTCGCGTCTCCATTCATTCACGGCTATGACGTCTACCAAGACGACCTGTTGATAGACAGGTGTTCGTGTCCCTTGGACTGGAGGTGACCTTTCCTGTATTACAAAAACTGTATTTCAGCTAAACTCTCCAGCGTCTTACATTTGGACGTTTGTGCAATAATAACACAGGCTGTGAATCCACTTCAGTGAATGGGAAAAAAAGTAATTGAGAAAATAATAATATTTCTCCTGTGTTATTTTCTATCATTAATGCTGTCTATTCTCAAACATTTAACATTTTTCTTAAAACTTTTTAATTTCATCTATGTTTTCTTGACAATATTGTTTTCTTTCTAGGGCACTTGGGAGCTACAATTCGGTCAATCATAACATGGCAGGCTGGGCACAAACTGGTTGAATCAACGTTGTTTCAATGTAATTTGTCAACATATTGTGACGTTGAATCTATCTTTGAAAGACATTTGGATTTGCAAAAAGTAATCAACTAATACTGCTTTTATATCATTTCAACCAGCATTGCAAACATTGAAATTAGGGTAAACCTTCAACTTAAATACAATGACTTAAACTGACTAACAGGTTGTTACATCAATCAAATTTCAACATAATCAATAAACTATGTATATGTTGAAATTGCAATGAAAATTCCACATAGAATGTAGAATCTACATGGAAATTGCAACACATTCATGTCATGTGCTGTTGTAAATACACTACCGGTCAAAAGTTTTAGAACATCTACTCATTCAAGCGCTTTACTTTATTTTTACTATTTTCTACATTGTTGAATAATAGTGAAGACATCAAAACTATGAAATAACACATGGAATCATGTAGTACCCAAAACAGTATTAAACAAATCAAAGCATATTTTATATTTGAGATTCTTCAAATATTCACGCTTTGCCTTGATGACAGCTTTGCACACTCTTGGCATTCTCTCAACCAGCTTCATGAGGTAGTCACTTGTTAACTTCTTAGGGAGCGGTTCCCGAGGTGACGGTTTTGGAGAGTCTGGCATGCCCAAAGTAAAATGTCTCCCACTCAGGCGCAGAAAATAGGATATGCACGTAATTACTACTATTGGATAGGAAACACTCTGAAGTTTCTAAAAGTGTTAACCTAATATCTGTGAGTGTAACAGAACAGAAATATCAGGCGAAAACCTGAGAAAAATCTATCCGGAATTACTGTTTTTTGTCACATTGGCTCTGGTTGACTGTCTCCCTATTGAGTTCTATGGCAAGCAGCTCCGAGATTTCAGTACCTATGTCTTCCACTAGATGTCAACAGTCTATATATAAAGCCTCAGAGAGATTGGAGGAAGCAGGACGAATAGGTACAGGATATGGCCAAGGTAGCTCAGATGTCAACAAGTTTTCTCGTGCGTTAGTCTGGCTGCGCGCCCCACTTTATTTTACTTATATAATGTTTAGGTGACCATCCAAGTGAAATATTATTGCTCATATTCATAAAAGGATAGCTAAGGATGCATTTTAACTGGTATTTGATTTGTTTAGGAAAAGTTTATAGGTATATTTGAACGCGTTCTCTTCACGGTTCTATGGGCGATTCGACGTTGGATTGTCTGAACATAACGCACCAACCAAACAGAGATTTATGGATATAATAAATGACTTTTTCTAACAAAAGAACCATGGATTGTCTTCGTTGGACACTTGGGAAGCCCTCAGCAGAAGGTCTTCAAAAGTTAAGGGAATTGTTTTTGCTGTGAAATGTGTTTTGTGTGAACCGTGATGGTTTATGAATTTATGCTAATGGTAAAATATTGGAGGTGCTACCCTCAAACAATCAAATGTTGTGCTTTCGCCGTACCACTCCCTCAGTTGTTAATTGAAATGCATTCCAGGTGACTACCTCATGAAGCTGGTTGAGAGAATGCCAAGAGTGTGAAAAGCTGTCATCAAGGCAAAGGGTGAATATTTGAAGAATCTCAAATATAAAAAAATATTTTGATTTGTTTAACACTTTTTTGGTTACTACATGATTCTATATGTGTTATTTCATAGTTTTGATGTCTTCACTATTATTCTACAGTGTAGAAAATAGTAAAAAATTAAGAAAAACCCTTGAATGAGTAGGTGTTCTAAAAATGTTGACAGGTAGTGTACGTTGGAAATGCAGATTCATGTCACATTTTCATCATATTTTAGATGTTGTCATTTTTGTATATTCTCAATGCTTAACCAACGTCAGTATTTCATCCTATATATTGGGTGGTTTATATTATGTTGAATTTCATATTTGATTAGACATATTTTAATAGACTTTGTTTCAATGTTCATAGTAAAATGGTATGTTTGAATCAAGGTCATGCTATCAACCTAAATAAAGAGATACCTATATTGAAATAAGATCTGAAGGCACAGTCCTACTACATGTGTATGAGGAGTAATGTACTCTATTGAGAACAAGTCTACCATCCAGATGCCTGCCTCTGTTTACCCTGCTTGGCTTAGGAAACAATCTGTGTTCATTTCTCCTGAGCTGTCATGTCATCATACAGCATATGGATACTGATCAGCTTCCATACTCATTTGTGTAGCTAGGCTCTACCTTAACAACGTTGAATAGTTGAAAGTAAATCCTGTAGCTTGTTTTACACAAGCTATGTGAAATTTAATTTGGAGTGATGTTGGGTTTGTGTAGGCTACATTGAATGTAGTATATTGACATATATTTTTGCCCAAAGGACACCATAATTTCAACGTGTAGCTAGGTATATCGTTCATTCATGATTGCTCTTTAGATGTTTCGAAGTAGTCACCGTTAGCCCTATTAGAATGCCAAATTCATGATATATTGGATATTGTCTTGTATAAATATGTTATATGTTATTCATAATATACTATATATGGATAAGACAATATCCAAAAGTAAATCCTTATTATATTAATATAATGTATTTAGCGTTCTATTTATAGTGCATGAAGTGTTTCCACACTAGTGAGAAAGGTGTCTTGTCAACCTGTTGGTGACGTCGTGTGACAGCTGCACCCTGCTGACCTGATTGCTTTATTAGTATGGTAATTAACACTGATGACGGCGCCACGAGGAAGCTGGATCCAGCATGGTCGGACGGAATGGAGACGTTGGCCAGATACAATGACAGGACGAGAAGGGTGACGGTTACCGGAGTGGAGTAATTATGGAAGGTGGGATGGAAGAGCTTGAGTCTGATGGCACATTGAGCAAAAATTATAAAGAAAAAGAGTGGAAGACAGTGATGGAGGAAAATGGAACAAAAAAGGGCTAAAGTTGTAAATAAACATGTGTTTTTTGTTGGAGTACGATTCACTAACAATTATGCTTTTTTGAGTGAGCCGAGGTGGGTTTGTTTGGCAGCAGGAAAAGGCAATAAGGCTCTACAAACTATCAACATATGAAGTGGAGAGTTAAGATTTTTTGGAGCAGAACACCGTTAAAAGGAATCATCTCTGGGGTTGCGTTGGATGTGGAGGCCTTGTGGTTTACAAGGAACATACCAGGAGTAGTTGGAGCACGCCGTCTGAACCGCGTAGTGGACGGCAAGAAATACTGTTCGAAGATGCTCTTGTTAATTTCCCGGAATATGTTTATTTATTTGTTTAAATCTCGTGTACTACCCCAAAGAGTGGGTAGCAGCATGCACCTCTAACGTATGGTTGCGGACCGCCATAATACCATAGAATAAGAAAATTAACACAGAGTACAACCAATTTCAAGTTAATCAAACTCGGTGGAGATGAAAACGATCTCTGAAGACGTAAAACACAATCATTTTGTCACCTGTAAAGGCAAATGGGACTTAGTTTGATTGTTGGGACTACTGCAATTTAGCTGTGGCTTATCATAAACGTTGGAGTGAATTCCACGTGGATGTTTTAGAATCTGTCAGAGTCTAGCAATTAATGGAACTTCTGACATTTCTACTGAAACTAGTGTAAATGGTGATTTAAGTGACACCTCCTCAATGTGATCATACTAAAATATTTAAGTTTGACACACTTATGCACTCACCCAGAGAGTACAACACTATTGAGAAATGTGAGGGTAACTATGATTTTTCTGGAGTTGAGCAGGGTATAGTGAAGACTGGTTAAGTATCCAGATTTCACTGAGGATCTAATTTATTTAAAAATCAACATTGATGGTGTTCCTCTCTTCAAATCATCTAGCTGTCAACTTTGGCCTATTTTATGCAGCTTTAATGATTTCCATCCATTTGTTGTTGCCTTATTCACTGGAGAGACTAAGCCTGCTGCGGATGATTACCCGAGTGGTGTCCTGTCTCAGTTGAAGGTGCTCCTGGTTTCAAGTGTCAATCGGACAAATGGTCATTACCATGTCACAATCAAAGCTTGTCTTTGTGATGCACCAGTGAGAGCCATGCTAGAATGCATCAAATCCCATAGTAGATATTTAGCAAGAGAAAGGTCAGATTAAAGGCTCTGGGAACGGAAGGGTAGTGTTGCACTCTGAGGGCTCACATCCAGAGAGAAATGATGGTGAATTCAATAACTTGGCTTACCTTTCTAGCCATCAGGTAGCCACATCTCCACTGATAGATGCTTGAGTTTATTTTATTTCAGGCTTCCCATTAAATTCTATGCATATGGTGTGCTTGGGTGTCATGAGGTGGATGTTGATTTCCCATTAAACCAGGCTCTAGAACATGCAGTCTGTTTTTCTCTCAGAAAACCAAGTTGTCAGAGGCTCTGATCTCCTTTCCAGGCTTACTGCCAAAAAAAGAATTTGCCCTAAAACCTCGGTCACTGGCAGAACTTGACCAATGGAAGGCCACTGAGTACAGGCGTTTTTTGCTCTACACGGATCCCATAGTATTGAAGGATGTTGTTTCCAAAAAGGTCTATCACCCGTTGTCCCTCAGTGTAGCCGTGTCAGTTTAGATAGATCCAGATGATGACCGGAGGAGGCATTACCTTGATTATGCAGAACAGCTGCTGATGCACTTTGAGATTAGCAAGAATGTCTATGATGGTGATACATTTACAGTTTACAATGTACAATGTACATGGTCTCACTCACTTGGCAGATGATGTTGCATTTCACAACTGCTCACTCAATGACCTCAATTGCTTTCAGTTTGAGAACCATTTGCAGTGGCTTAAACGTGCCATCAAAAGCCCACATAATCCATTGGTACAAGTGATGAGGAGACTGTCTGAATCAAGCCAAGTGAAACATATTGCCAAGAACATCCAACCATACATCAAGAATAACATGCCAGATGGCTGCTTCCTCCTCCGAGACAAATATGGATATATCAAATAAATAAGAGGCAATGGAAACATTGTCTGTGATGCCATTCACCATACTCAAACTGACAACTCCTTCTTTCTTCCATGTGCCCCCAAAGATGTCAACATCACCAGTATCTCAAATATCCACAAATGCAAAAGAAAAGGTTTTTATCCCGAGGACCTCGTCAGCAAGGCTGTTTGTCTGCCCTATCGTAAGCAATTCATGGTGATCTCTCTCGTCAAGGACCTCGTCAGCAAGGCTGTGTGTCTGCACTATCGTAGGCAGTACATAGCGATCGCTCTCGTCAAGGACCTCGTCAGGAAGGCTGTGTGTCTGCACTATCGTAGGCAATACATAGTGATCGCTCTCTTGCACAGTTTTGCCAAGTAAGAGCAGATGTATTGGAGTAGTTTATATTGTTTAATAATGTCTATTTCCTCAGGTTGTCATCTCAGAGGATGTGGGCCAGAGCAGTGTGGATGGGAAATAAGAAGGAAGTAGGTGTTGTTCCAGAGCACTGGATCAAAAATCGAACTGTGTGGTGGCCCCCAAATCAATATGAGCAGTAAGGGGGATTGGTCCACAGCCTCTCTGAAAGGGAAGTAATTTCAGCTTCTTAGGATAAAACTGAAATCAGGTAGATAGCACATATATTAAACTTGAAAATGCAATATAATAAAAAATGGTTGGTTGTTAGAAATGACAGTTAAATTGTTCGAACCCTCACCCAACCATTCAGAATCAAAACAGCAATGTGAAGTTGTTTGAAATCATCGACGCCAGTGAGGTGGAGGAGATCTCCAAGAGAAACCCCCCCCCAAAAAACTGTATTCAAATAATTTATAACTGGTATGTTTAAACACATTGACAGTTTGTTTACATAAAATTTACTTGCCATGGTTTTTATACAGTATATTGTTGTGTGTTTAGAATCACATGATGACTCTAATCTCCCACCCTCAGCCACTACTGCCTCCAAGTTATGTAAGTATGGTAGCCTGCAATGCTGATTGACCCTTTGTCCCTGAACCCTAGCCACTGAACAACCACCATGCCTTTTGATAGACTGGGAGGACCTTGTACTGTATCACTTGGACTGATCCTTTCAAATCTGGCTAGTGGGAAGATCGCCTCAACCCAGACTGAATCACTCCATGTTTCACCACTGTCAGTGTAAGGTATTCTAATTGTAAAAACAACTGGCAAGATGTTGACCAATCTTTTATTGCAGAGAATCATCTTCTCTCACATGGCTTAACCCTGGAGCACAAGGGCAAACCGTTCTTAACTTTGACCCCCCGAAAAATTATAACGTTTTTTTTTGCGTGGACCAAGGTTTACACAATGCTGTTACAAGTTACTGCTGTAATTGTGTTACACATAATGACAATAGCCAACAGTAAAATAGACCCTAAATCTGGAAGATACATTTTGCACCATGAGTAGAATTGTATTATACTTATCAGGGTACTTTCAAGAGTGTGCAACATCAGAAAGGTCCTGGTTGATACATGTTGTTTTCTTAGTCTAATCTCAGCCTGTGAGTTCATGGATTGGTGATAATCCCTGTTGACTTCATGGATTAGTGATCATCCCTGTTGACTTCATGGATTAGTGATAATCCCTGTTGACTTCATGGATTAGTGATAATCCCTGTTGATTTCATGGATTAGTGATAATCCCTGTTGATTTCATGGATTAGTGATAATCCCTGTTGAGTTCATGGTTTGGTGATAATCCCTGTTGAGTTCATGGTTTGGTGATAATCCCTGTTGAGTTCGTGGCTTGGTGATAATCCCTGTTGACTTCTGGATTAGTGATAATCCCTGTTGAGTTCATGGTTTGGTGATAATCCCTATTGAGTTCATGGTTTGGTGATAATCCCTGTTGAGTTCGTGGCTTGGTGATAATCCCTGTTGACTTCATGGTTTGGTGATAATCCCTGTTGACTTCATGGTTTGGTGATAATCCCTGTTGAGTTCATGGCTTGGTGATAATCCCTGTTGACTTCATGGTTTGGTGATAATCCCTGTTGAGTTCATGGCTTGGTGATAATCCCTGTTGAGTTCATGGGTTGGTGATAATCCCTGTTGAGTTCATGGCTTGGTGATAATCCCTGTTGATTTCATGGATTGGTGAAAATCCCTGTTGAGTTCATGGCTTGGTGATAATCCCTGTTGAGTTCATGGTGTGTTTTGGTCAAATCAGATGGCAATGTGTTCTCAACCTCACTAGTTGACTATTAGTTAATATAGTTTTCAAACTCAAAATTAAACAAATAACTGTCTTTTTGAGTCGGTGAATGAAGGTTGAAATCTCATTGTTCAACGTCTCAATCACTACCCACAATACTACCCACAATTCCACGTTGTAATTGATGTGGTGGGACAAAAGCCATTACATCAGCCCTCTCATGCTGTTTTGACAATAATGGAAGAGAACCATTGGAAAATGATGCCTGTAAATCATTACTAACATCGTCCTTCAGACCATCAGTATATTACAGTACCTGTAACACTGAGTGCTACTATTGAGTCAAAAGGACTCCATTTAATGTAACAGTGAGAGTGGTGGATGTACTCTTGGCAGCTCGCCTTGTTATAACGTCCACAGGCCTTTTCATTCCTATTAGAGGTTTAGGGGTAGTTGCTAGATCAACTATTGAACCACATGTTCTGAGAAATGTTTGAAACAGAGCAATCAGAGAGATAGTCATTGCAGTCCAGGTCCCCCTGATAGGCCTGTCCTATCATTTGCAGTATGGATCATATTGACCAAAATGTGTGAAAACAAACAAATTAATGAAATAACTGGATAAATATACAACTGGCCTAGTTTTAATAGACGTATTCTCCTATAGATTAGGCTATTGCCGGTACAATAGTAGGCTATTTTGGCATTTCCTCTCCTGATATCTGTTATTCGATATCACAAAACATGTAGTGACATGCAGAATAAATTTGAATGACCAGAGAATAATACAAACGACTTGAGTAATGAATAGATTTATTTTCTAATCGACGTATGCAATTACCTCCGCTGTGTCTGATCCAAATAACCTCGTTCTATTTTGTATACCATGATTTTGTATACCATGATTTTGTATACCATGATTTTGTATACCATGCCTAGTTAAATAAAGGTTAAATAAAAAATAAAAAAATCTTTGCTCATTTGGTTATTTTCCTTCTTTCATTGAGAGCATTTTGAAAGTAGGCCTAACATCCCACTGCCCTGTTTCTTTAGGCCAAATTTATTTTCCCTGAAGGCCCATCCTATAATCTGCAGCAGCCTACCAACAGGACATATCTTAATGCCCATAATGTGTGAAACAAATTAATTAAATAACTCGAGTTTTAGGCTACATGGTCTTATTATGAACAGATCTATTCTCCCATTACGTAAATTACTTATGGTATGGTAATATACCATCATGTAAATGTCTTCTGGTATGGTAATATACCATCATGTAAATTACTTCTGGTATGGTAATATACCATCATGTAAATGTCTTCTGGTATGGTAATATACCATCATGTAAATGTCTTCTGGTATGGTAATATACCATCATGTAAATGTCTTCTGGTATGGTAATATACCATCATGTAAATTACTTCTGGTATGGTAATTGACCATTGTGTCGTTCTCCTCTCATTATATATACTGAGTTTACAAAACATTAAGAACACCTTCCTAATATTGAGTTGTACCCACCCTCCCCCTCCTTTGCCAGGAGAACAGGCTCAATTCATCAGGGCATGGACTCTACAAGGTGTCAAAAGCATTCCCAATCCTTCCCACAGTTGTGTCAAGTTGGCTGGATGTCCTTTAGCAGGTGGATCATTCTTAAAACATTCTTGAAACTGTTGAGTGTGAAAAACCCCAGCAGCGCTTTAATTCTTGACTCAAACCGGTGCGCCTGGCACCTACTACCACACACCGTTCAAAGGCACTGAAATCTTTTGTCTTGCCTATTCACCCTTTGAATGGCACATTCAGGTCTCAATTGTCTCAAGGCTTAAATCCTTCTTTAACCTGTCTCCTCGCCTTCATCTACACTGATTGAAGTGGATTTAACAGGTGACAGCAATAAGGGATCCTAGATTTCACCTGGATTCCTTTGTTCAGTCTATGTAACGAGCAGGTGTTCTTAATGTTTTGTTTTGTAGGTTACTCATCCTGACAACCTGGCCCTTATTTTAGTTGGAAGGATAAACCCACAAGTACACCACAGAGTACATAAAATATCTGTATAAGTACAATGTAATTACTAGGTGTTACACAGGATTTAGCTAGTTAAAGTGTATCTTGAGGGGTACTTACTTGTAATTATTGTGTACCTACAAAGTATGTTACCCATTCTGACAATCTAATCATCAGCATCTGAAAGCGTCATCCAAGTGAGATAAATAAACACATTAATACACCACCGAGTACATATCTGTAATATCTGCAAGTACAAGTACAAGGTTGTCGCTAGTTGTTACATGGGATTTAGCTATTTAAAATGAAGAGTAACTTTAAAGTTACATATGAGCAATTTCTATATAATTACTTATTATTCATTACCAAGTAAAAATACCTACAAACAAAAGATGAGTTTCTAATGTTGTCAGCTTTATTGCAACATGTAAAAAAATACCTTACATTTCTTACAGAATAATAAGGATTTTTATTAGATTAGTCATTTGATAAATTATATTAAACAAAGATATAGGCTTACTCAATAACATGAAAATGACCACTCTAGTAGGGACACAAATCTGTAGCCTATAGTACAGTGAGTAGCATAGCTAATTTAAACTGAACAAAAAAATATGAACGCAACCTGTAAAGTGTTGGTCCCATGTTTCATGAGCTGAAATAAAAGATCCCAGAAATGTTCCATATACACAAAACGCTTATTTCTCTCAAATGTTGTGCACACATCTGTTTATATCCCTGTTAGTGAGCATTTCTCCTTTGCCAAGATAATCCATCCACCTGACAGGTGTGGCATATCAAGAAGCTGATTAAACAAAATTATACAGGTGCACCTTGTGCTTGGGAAAATAAGAGGCCACTCTAAAATGTGTAGTTTTGTCACACAACACAATGCCACAGATGTCTCAAGTTTTGTGCAATTGGCATGCTGACTGCAGGAATGTCCACCACAACTGTGTTTTAGAGAATTTGGCAGTGTGTCCAACCAGCTTCACATTCTCAGGAAACTATGCAGTATTTTGTTTTTTTGTGTATTACTTCTTACATTGTTACCCCGGGAAATATTACGTTTTATTACATACAACCGGGAGGAACTATTGGATATAAGAGCAACGTCAACTTACCAACATTACGACCAGGAATACGACTTTCCCGAAGCGGATCCTCTATTTGGTCCACCAACCAGGACAATAGACTGGATCCCAGCCCGGCGACTCAAAACAACGGCGGCGCCGGAGAAGGGGGAAACGCGGCGGTCTTCTGGTCAGGCTACGTAGACGGGCACATCGTGCACCTCTCCCGAGTATTTTACTTGCCAATGTTCAGTCTCTGGACAACAAGGTGGACGAAATACGAGCAAGAGTTGCCTTCCAGAGAGACATCGGCGACTGCAACGTTCTTTGCTTCACGGAAACATGGCTCACTCAGGACACGTTATCAGAGTCGGTACAGCCACCTGGTTTCTCCACGCATTGCGCCGACAGAAACAAACATCTATCTGGTAAGAAGAAGGGTGGGGGTGTGTGTCTTATGATTAACGAGACGTGGTGTGATCATAACAACATACAGGAACTCAAGTCCTTTTGTTCACCTGACATAGAATTCCTTACAATCAAATGCCGACCGCATTATCTACCAAGAGAATTCTCCTCGATTATAATCACAGCCGTGTACATCCCCCCTCAAGCTGACTCATCGACGGCACTGAAAGAAATCCATTGGACTCGATGTAAACTGGAAACCACATATCCTGAGGCTGCATTTATTGTGACTGGGGACTTTAATAAGGCTAATCTGAAAGTAAGGCTCCCTAAATTTTATCAGCATATCGAATGTGCCACCCGGGCTGGTAAAATCCTTGATCATTGTTATTCTAACTTCCGTGATGCATACAAGGCTATGCTCCGCCCTCCTTTCGGCAAGTCTGACCACAACTCCATTTTGTTGCTCCCAGCCTACAGACAGAAACTAAAACAGGAAACGCCCGTGCTCAGGTCTGTTCAAAGCTGGTTCGACCAATCTGATTCCACGCTGCAAGATTGCCTCGAGCACGTGGACTGAGATATGTTCCGGATAGCATCGGACAACAACATTGATGTATACGCTGATTCGGTGAGTGAGTTTATTAGCAAGTGCATTGGTGATGTTGTACCCATAGCAACTATTAAAACCTTCCCCTACCAGAAACCGTGGATTGATGGCAGCATTCGTGCAAAACTGAAAGCGTGAACCACTGCTTTTAACCAGGGTAAGGCGACCGGAAACATGACTGAATACAAACAGTGTAGCTATTCTCTCCGCAAGGCAATCAAACAAGCTAAGCATCAATATAGAGACAAAGTAGAGTCCCAATTCAACGGCTCAGACACGAGAGGAATGTGGCAGGGTCTACAGTCAATCACGGATTACAAAAAGCAAACCAGCCCCGTCGCGGACAACGACGTCCTGCTCCCAGACAAACTAAACAACTTCTTTGTTCGCTTTGAGGACAATACAGTGCCACCGACACTGCCCGCTACCAAAACCTGCGGGCTCACCTTCACCGCAGCCAACGTGAGTAAAACATTTAAATGTGTTAACCCTCGCAAGGCTGCTGGCCCAGATGGCACCCCTGGCCGTGTCCTCAGAGCATGCGCAGACCAGCTGGCTGGTGTGTTTACGGACATATTCAATCAGTCCCTATCCCAGTCTGCTGTTCCCACATGTTTCAAGAGGGCCACCATCGTTCCTGTTCCCAAGAAAGCTAAGGTAACTGAGCTAAATGACTATTGCCCCATAGCACTCACTTCCGTCATCATGAAGTGCTTTGAGAGACTAGTCAAGGATCATATCACCTCCATCCTGCCAGACACCCTGGACCCACTACAATTTGCTTACCGTCCCAATAGGTCCACAGACGATGCAATCGCAATCACACTGCATACTGCCCTAACCCATCTGGACAAGAGGAATACCTATGTAAGAATGCTGTTCATCGACTACAGCTCAGCATTTAACACCATAGTTCACTCCAAGCTCGTCATTAAGCTCGAGACCTAGGTCTCGACCCAGCCCTGTGCAACTGGGTTCAGAACTTCCTGACGGGACGGCCCCAGGTGGTGAGGGTAGGAAACAACATCTCCACCCCGCTGATCCTCAACACTGGGGCCCCACAAGGGTGCGTTCTCAGCCCTTTCCTGTACTCCCTGTTTACCCATTACTGTGTAGCCAAGCACGCATCCAACTCAATCATCAAGTTTGCTGACGACACTACAGTGGTAGGCTTGATTACCAACAACAACGAGACAGCCTACAGGGAGGAGGTGAGGGCCCTCGGAGTGTGGTGTCAGGAAAATAACCTCTCACTCAACGTCAACAAAACAAAGGAGATGATTGTGGACTTCAGGAAACAGGAGAGGGAGCACTCCCCTATCCACATCGATGGGACGGTAGTGGAGAAGGTGGAAAGTTTTAAGTTCCTTGGCGTACACATCACGGATAAACTGAAGTGGTCCACCCACACAGACAGCATGGTGAAGAAGGCGCAACAGCACCTCTTCAATCTCAGGAGGCTGAAGAAATTCGGCTTGTCACCAAAAACACTCACAAACTTCTACAGATGCACAATCGAGAGCATCCTGTCGGGCTGTATCACCGCCTGGTACGGCAACTGCTCCACCCACAACCGTAAGGCTCTCCAGAGGATAGTGAGGACTGCACAACGCATCACCGGTGGTAAACTACCTGCCCTCCAGGACACCTACACCACCCGATGTCACAGGAAGGCCAAAAAGATCATCAAGGACAACAACCACCCGAGCCACTGCCTGTTCACCCAGCTATCATCCAGAAGGCGAGGTCAGTACAGGTGCATCAAAGCTGGGACCGAGAGACTGAAAAACAGCTTCTATCTCAAGGCCATCAGACCATCACTAACATTGAGTGGCTTCTGCCAACATACTGACTAAAATCTCTAGCCACTTTAAATAATAGGAATTGGATGTAACAAATGTATCAGTAGCCACTTTGAACAATTTTTTATATAATGTTTACATATCCGACATTACTCATATCAAATGTATACACTGTACTCTAAACCATCTACTGAATCTTGCCTATGCCGTTCGGCCATCGACTCAAATCTCTAGCCACTTTAATAATTCTTATTGGATGAAATAAATGTATCACTTGCCACTTTAAACGATATATCCTACATTACTCATCTCTTATGTATATACTGTACTCCATACCGTCTACTGCATCTTGCCTACGCCGGTCAGCCATCGCTCATCCATATATTTATATGTACATACTCGTATTCATTCCTTTACTCTTGTGTGTAAGGTAGTTGTTGTGAATTTGTTAGATTACTTGTTAGATACTACTGCATGGTCGGAACTAGAAGCACAAGCATTTCGCTACATTTGCATTAACATCTGCTAACCATGTGTATGTGACAAATAAATGACAACCGCAGACCACATGTAATCATGCCAGCCCAGGAACTCCACATCTGGCTTCTTCACCTGCGGTATCGTCAGAAACCAGCCACCTGGACAGCTGATGAAACTGTGGGTTTGCACAACCAAAGAATTTCTGTGCAAACTGTCAGGGAAGCTCATCTGCGTGCTTGGGGCTTGACCTGACTGCAGTTCCGCGTTGTAACCAACTTCTTTGGGAAAATGCTCACCTTCAATGGCCACTGGCACGCTGGAGAAGTGTACTCTTCATGGATGAATCCCGGTTTCAACTGTACCAGGCAGATGGCAGACAGTGTGTATGGCGTCGTGTGCCACTCGGTGTGCCACTCGGGAGCTAGAACGGTGTTTGTCAGACCATGAGACACCCCGAAAGTCAGTCTTCTCGCCAAATGGTTTGGCCTTCAAAATATGACCCCTTTCTGGAAAGATGAGACTCTCACAAACACGATGGTGTTCTCTGTTTTGCTCTACAACCCCCACAAACGTCTTTGGACTCTGCAGTCAGTACAGACGATCAGCCAACTTCTGTCTGTAGGGTCCGAACAGGTTGTTCTACACACTAATATGGAAAGGTGAGACTCTCACAAACATGTACATGTTGGTTGTTTTGCTCTAGGACGCCCACAGGCCTCACAAGACTTGTCTGAAGATCCCCCCAGTACCAGTTCACTAAATGAATGGAACTATATATGGAGACTGTCCCAAGTCCCAAATGGAAGTGTATATGGAGACTGTCCCAAGTCCCAAAAATAAGGGTTAAATACATGTGCCACTAGAGATTCTGGGTTTGAGTCCAGGCTCTGTCGCAGCTGGCCGCGACCGGGAGACCCATGGGGCGGCGCACAATTGGCCCAGCATCGTCCGGGTTAGGGGAGGGTTTGGCCGGCAGGGATGTCCTTGTTCCATCACGCACTAGCGACTCCTGTGGCGGGCCGGGCGCAGTGCACGCTGACACGGTTGACAGGTGTACGGTGTTTACTCTGACACATGGGTGCAGCTGGCTTCCTGGTTAAGTGGGCATTGTGTCAAGAAGCAGTGCGGCTTGGTTGGGTTGTGTTTCGGAGGAATGCACGGCTCTCGACCTTCGCCTCTCCCGAGTCTGTACGGGAGTTGCAAAGATGAGACAAGACCGTAACCACGAAATTGGGGAGAAAAAGGGCTAAAAAAAGATATATAATAATAATAATAATTTAAAATAAATGTAGAACTGTGTGTCGTCTGCATAGCAACTGTTGACATTGTGTTCCCAAATGACATCACCAAGAGGCAGCATATATAGTGAAAACAATAGTGGTCCTAGAACAGAACCATGAGGAACACCGAAACTTACCATTGATTTGTCAGAGGCAAACTGATATCTTTCAGACAGATAAGATCTAAACCAGGCAAGAACTTTTCTGCATAGACCAATTAGGGTTTCCAATTTCTCCAATAGAATGTGGTGATCGGGGGTGTCGTAAGCGGCACTAAGGTCTGGAAGCACAAGGACAGATGCAGTGCCTTGGTATGACACCATTAAAAGGTCATGTATCCCCTTCACGAGTGAGGTCTCAGTTCTATGATGGGGTCTAAAAGTATTTTGCATACATTATTTGTCTTCAGGAAGGTAGGGAGTTTTTGTTTTAAATGTTTTGGAATGGGAGATTCGATATACAGTTGAAGTCAGATGATTACATACACCTTAGCCAAATACATTTAAACTCAGTTTTTCACAATTCCTAACATCTAATCCTGGTAAAAATTCCTTGTCTTGGGTCAGTTAGGATCACCACTTTATTTTAAGAATGTGAAATGTCAGAATTATAGTAGAGAGAAAGATTTATTTCAGCTTTTATTTCTCTCATCACATTCCCAGTGGGTCAGAAGTTTACATCCACTCAATTAATATTTGGTAGCATTGCCTTTAAATTGTTTAACTTGGGTCAAACGTTTCGGGGTGCCTTCCACAAGCTTCCCACAATAAGTTGGGTACATTTTGGCCCATTCCTCCTGACAAAGCTGGTGTAGAATAATCTATAGACTGTTAAGATGTAGAATAATATATAGGCAGTTAAAATGTAGAATAATCTATAGACTGTTAAGATGTAGAATAATATATAGGCTGTTAAGATGTAGAATAATATATAGGCTGTTAAGATGTAGAATAATCTATAGGCTATTAAGATGTAGAATAATATATAAGCTGCTAAAATGTAGAATAATGTATAGGCTGTTAAAATGTTTAATAATCTATAGGCTGTTAAAATGTAGAAGAATATACAGGCTGTTAAAATGTAGAATAATCTATAGGCTGTTAAAATGTTGAATAATGCATAGGCTGTTAAGATGTAGAATAATCTATAGGCTGTTAAAATGTAGAATAATATATAGGCTGTTAAGATGTAGAATAATATACAGGCTATTAAGATGTAGAATAATCTATAGGAGGTTAAAATGTAGAATAATCTATAGGCTGTTAAAATGTAGAATAATCTGTAGGCTGTTAAAATGTAGAATAATATATAGGCAGTTAAAATGTAGAATAATCTATAGGCTGTTAAGATGTAGAATAATATATAGGCTGTTAAGATGTAGAATACTATATAGCCTGTTAAGATGTAGAATAATCTATAGGCTGTTAAAATGTAGAATAATCTATAGGCTATTAAGATGTAGAATAATCTATAGGCTGTTAAGATGTAGACTAGTACAGTTGAAGTCGGACGTTTACATACACCAAATACATTTCAGTTAGGATCACCACTTTATTTTAAGAATGTGAAATGTCAAAATAAAAGTAGAGAGTGATTTATTTCAGCTTTCATTTCTTTCATCACATTCCCAGTGGGTCAGAAGTTTACATACACTCAATTAGTATTTGATTGGCATTTCCTTTTCCTTTGTTTAATTTGGGTCAAACGTTTCAGGTAGCCTTCCACAAGCTTCCCACAATAAGTTGGGTGAATTATGGCCCATTCCTCCTGACAAAGCTGGTGTAACTGAGTCACGTCTGTAGACCTCCTTGCTCACACACACTTTTTCAGTTCTGCCCACAAATGTTCTATAGGATTGAGGTCAGGGCTTTGTGATGGTCACTCCAATACCTTGACTTTGTTGTCCTTAAGCCATTTTGCCACAACTTTGGAAGTATGCTTGGGGTCATTGTCCATTTGGAAGACCCATTTGCGACCAAGCTTCAACTTCCTGACTGATGTCTTGAGATGTTGCTTCAATATATCCACATAATTTTCATTCCACATGATGCCATCTATTTTGTGAAGTGCACCAGTCTCTTCTGAAGCAAAGCACCCCCACAACATGATGCTGCCACCCCCATACTTCACGGTTGGGATGGTGGACTTCGGCTTGCAAGCCTCCCCCTTTTTCCTCCAAACATCACGATGGTCATTATGGCCAAACAGTTCTATTTTTGTTTCATCAGACCAGAGGACATCTCTCCAAAAAGTACGATATTTGTCCCCATGTGCAGTTGCAAACCGTAGTCTGGCTTTTTTTATGCCGGTTTTGGAGAAGTGGCTTCTTTCTTGCACGGCCTTTCAGGTTATGTCGATATAGGACTTGTTTTACTGTGGATATAGATACTTTTGTACCTGTTTCCTCCAGTATCTTCACAAGGCCCTTTGCTGTTGTTCTTGGATTGATTTGCACTTTTCGCACCAAGGTACGTTCATCTCTAGGAGACAGAAAGCGTCTCCTTCCTGAGCAGTATGACGGATGCATGGTCCCATGGTGTTTATACTTGCGTACTATTGTTTGTACAGATGAACGTGGTACCTTCAGGTGTTTGGAAATTGCTCCCAAGGACGAACCAGACTTGTGGAGGTCTACAATTTGTTTTGTGAGGTCTTGGCTGATTTCTTTTGATTTTCCCATGATGTCAAGCAAAGAGGCACTGAGTTTGAAGGTAGGCCTTGAAATACATCCACAGGTACACCTCCAATTGACTCAAATTATTTCAATTAGCCTATCAGAAGCTTCTAAAGCCATGACATCATTTTGTGATACAGTGAATTATAAGTGAAATAATCTGTCTATAAACAATTGTTGGAAAAATTACATGTGTCATGCACAAAGTAGATGTCCTAACCGACTTGCCAAAACTATAGTTTGTTAACAAGAAATTTGTTGAGTGGTTGAAAAACAAGTTTTAATGACTCCAACCTATAAGTATGTAAACCTCCAACTTCAACTGTAGGTCGATAGTTTTACAACATTTCCAGGACAAGGTTTGGCTTTTTCAGGAGAGGCTTTATTTCTGCCACTTTTAGTGGTAGGCGGGCCATGCACAAGAAGTTGCTCTTTCAGTAGTTTAATTGGAATAGGGTCCAGTAGACAGCTGGAAGGTTTAGAGGCCATGACTATTTTTGTAAATGTGTAGAGAGATACAGGATTTAAAAGCTAGAGTGTCTCCGTTGATCCAAGGTCCTGGCAGATCTGGGCAGACTCAGGACAACTGAGTTTGAAGAAATACGGTTATTCAAAGAGGAGTCTGTACATTTATTTTCTAATGATCAAGATCTTTTCGTCAAGTAAATTCATGAATTCATTCGGAACACTTCTAATTAGGTGGCGAGCCATTTCCGTTCCAATTTTCTGGAAGCTTGCTTCAGTGCTCGGATATTTTATGTATACCAAGGAGCTAGTTTCTTTTAGTTTTTATCGGTGCGATTGCACTTAGGGTACTAAGCAAGCTTAAGTTTAGATCCTAGGTTAGGTGGTTAACTTAATTTTGTACTCCGAATGTCCTTGGGTAGGCATCTAGGAATCTTGGGGAATGTCCAAGAATGAATAGCTCAGCCTTTGATAATCCTTGGTTGGGGTCTAAGCAAATTATTTGTTGCAATTGCAAACGTAATAAGATGGTGGTCCAATAATCCAGGATTATGAGGAAAAACATTTAGCCTTTACGTTATTCCAGTGAGATTGCTAAAGCGTACACCACCATGTTTCGTTTTGCCCGACCTAGATTGAGGCACAGGCACATACTCAATGAGGAAAACTGAGCTGACTACACTGACTGTGCTAGGTGCAGACTCCACTAAGCTGACAGGCTGGCTAACAGCCTGCTGCCTGGCCTGTACCCTCATTGTGGAGCAAGAGGATCCCTGGTTAGTTTTCCCACACGGCTATGTCTCCTTGTTACAGCGCATGTTTACGTAAGACAGACAGAAGACAGAGAGGGACCACTTGTGCTAATTAGCTATCTAGCATGCTCCGAAAACCTGCGTGGAATGGAAGAAGGCCGACAGAAATGTGTTGTCACTGAAAAATGCTGTCGGCTGCAACTGTGATAAAGCAGATTAAAACAGTGTACAGTAAGTGTATATTTTTAGTATTCATGAAAATATTATGATGTGATATGAAAGTAAAGGGCTTTATGTTTCAAGAACCGTATCGCAATTGAGAATGTTTAGATAGAGTATCGGGCTCTTTTGGCTGCCAGAGTTAGTCTACCTCTGGAATTAACACTGTCTCCAGAAAGTACTCATACCTGTTGACTTATTCCATATTTGGTTGTGTTACAGTCTAAATTCAAAATGTATTGAATAGATACTTTTTCTCACCCATCTACTAACAATACCCCATAATGAGAAAGTGAAAACATGTTTTTTAACATTTTTCAAAATGTAATGAAAATGAAATAAGTGTTCAAACCCCTGAGTCAAAACCTTTTAGAAGCATCTCTGGCAGCGATTACAGATGAGAGCCTTTCTGGGTAAGTCTCTAAGAGATTTCCGCACCTGGATTGTGCAACATTTATCATTATTCTTAAAAAAAATCTTCAAGCTAGGTGAAATTGTTTGTTGATCATTGCTAGACAACCATTTTCACGTCTTGCTATGCATTTTCAAGTAGATATAGGTCCAGACTGTAACTTAGCCATTCATAAACATTCACTGTCTTCTTGGTAAGCATCTCCAGTGTAGATTTAGCCTTGTGTTTTAGGTTATTGTCCTGCTGAAAGGTTAATTCAACGTCCAGTGTCTGGTGGAAAGGAGACTGAAACAGGTTTTCCTCTAGGATTTTGGCTGTGCTTAGCTCCATTCCGTTCTTTCTTTATAAACTGAAAAACTCACCAGTCCTTAACGAATACAAGAATACCCATAACATGATGCAGTCACCACTATGCTTGAAAATATGGAGAGTGGTACTCAGTAATTACTTTTTAGTTAATCTGCAGGCACTCTTATCTAGAGCAATCTACAGTAGCGAGTGCATACATTATCATACTGGTCCCTTATGGGAGTTGAATCCACAACCCTGGCATTACAAGTGCCATGCTCTGCCATGCTCTACCAACTGAGTCGCACATATTGTAATGTTTTGAATTGGATTTGGCCCAAACATAACACTTTGTATTCAGGACAAAAAGATAATTGCTTAGCCACATTTTTTGCAGTATTACTTTAGTGCCTTGTTGCAAACAGTATGCATGTTTTAGAATGTTTTATTTCTGTACAGGCTTCCTTCTTTTCGCTCAGTCATTTAGGTTGGTATTGCGTAGGAACTGATCCATCCTCAGTTTTCTCCCATCACAGCCATTAAACTCTGTAACTGTTTTTAAAGTCACATTTGGCCTCATGGCCTCATGGTGAAATCCCTGGGCGGTTTCCTTCCTCTCCACCAACTGAGTTAGGAAGGACGCCTGTGTCTTTGTAGTCACTAGGTATAAAGTCTACATAATAACTTCACCATGCTCAAAGGGATATTCAATGTCTGTATTTTCTTTTACCCATCTACCAACATGTGCCCTTCTTTGTGAGGCTTTGGAAAACCTCCTTGGTCTTTGTGGTTGAATCTGTGTTTGAAATTCACTGCTCAAATGATAGACCTTACAGATGATTGTATGTGTGGGGTAGAGAGATGAGGTAGTCATTAAAAAATCATGCTAAACACTATTATTGCACACATAGTGAATCCATGCAACCTATTATGTGACCGGTTAAGTAAAGTTTTACTCCTGAACTTGAAATAACGGGGTTGAATACTTAATGATTCAAGACATTTCATCTTTTCATTTTTAATTCATTTGAAAAACCTAATTCCACTTTGACATTATAGGGGGAGTTGTGTGTTGACCAGGAACAATAAATCTCAATTTAATGACATTTAAATTCAGGCTGTAACACAACAACATTTAAAAAAAAGTCAATGGTTGTCAATTCTTTCTGAAGGCACTGTCAGATCACTGGACCTTAAGGAGTAACGGTAGTCTCCTTAAGAGTACGTCTTGGGCTACTAGCTGGCTAGCTAGCCTAGTTGGTAGTCTCAACAAAAACGGCAGCAAACGTTTGCTTGCTAGCTAGCTAACTACCTATTCTATATCGTCCAGCAGAATTAATGTATCCAAAAAAGCAAAACATATTTTTGACCTAGAACACTTTGTTTATTTCGCGGCAATCCTTAATGTCTGGATTTTGCACACTGACCTTCTCAACCCCATTCTTTGCGCACTTCTACATTACCTCAGTCCCAACACATGTGGGCACGTTCGAGGTTGTCATTATTTCGAGCGTGTTGTGCAGAGGGGCAGATCTTGACATGATGCCTTATGGGATAAATAATTGCACCAATGCATCCCATCCAAAAGTGAGAATGTTCCTCAACAGTGGAACCCTTGCAAGGTTGCTATGAGAAACTTTAACATTTGTAGCAAGCACGGTAACAAGCATTTGTTGTTACACCTCTGTAATTACAGACTGCAATTACCACAAATTACATGTTGTTATTACACTGTAACTATTAATTATTACAATTAGTGTAATTACATATGTAAATACACTCTAATAAGGACCCCTTAAAACGAGGTGTTACCGAAGATTCATATGAACAATTAAGAGAAAAAGAAAACAATCAGAGACAATGATGTGCTAGAGAGGATATTGATGGTGCGTTCCCAGCCCTCTCCTGTACTCCCTCTTCACCCATGACTGCGTGGCCATGCACGCCTACAACTCAATCATCAAGTTTGCTGACGACACTACAGTGGTAGGCTTGATTACCAACAATGACGAGACGGCCTACAGGGAGGAGGTGAGGGCCCTCGGAGTGTGGTGTAAGGAAAACAACGTCAACAAAACAAAGGAGATGATCGTGGACTTCAGGAAACAGCAGAGGGAGCACCCCCCTATTCACATCGATGGGACAGTAGTGGAGAAGGTGGAAAGTTTTAAGTTCCTCGGAGTACACATCATTGACAAACTGAAATGGTCCACCCACTCAGACAGCATGGTGAAGAAGGCGCAACACCGCCTCTTCAAACTCAGGTGGCTGAAGAAATTTGGCTTGTCACCAAAAACACTCACAAACTTTTACAGATGCACAATCGAGAGCATCCTATCGGGCTGTATCACCGCCTGGTACGGCAACTGCACCGCCCTCAACCGCAAGGCTCTCCAGAGGGTAGTGAGGTCTGCACAACGCATCACCGGGGGCAAACTACCTGCCCTCCAGGACACCTACACCACCCAATGTCACCTGAAGGCCAAAAAGATCATCAAGGACAACAACCAATGCCTGTTCACCCCGCTATCATCGAGAAGGCGAAGTCAGTACAGGTGCATCAAAGCTGGGACCGAGAGACTGAAAAAAAGCTTCTATCTCAAGGCCATCAGACTGTTAAACAGCCATCACTAACATGTGCTACAGATGATATTAATACCATTGATGTGCTAGAGAGGATATTGATACCATTGATGTGCTAGAGAGGATATTAATACCATTGATGTGCTAGAGAGGATATTAATACCATTGATGTGCTAGAGAGGATATTGATACCATTGATGTGCTAGAGAGGATATTGATATCATTGATGTGCTAGAGAGGATATTGATACCATTGATGTGCTAGAGAGGATATTGATACCATTGATGTGCTAGAGAGGATATTGATACCATTGATGTGCTAGAGAGGATATTGATACCATTGTGAGGTATGTTAAGTGCACTTTCAATGATAAATCAAATGAGCCTTTCAGTCCCATTGAAAAACACTTTGGGGAAATGTGAGGGAACAACATTAATTACCGGGTCCTATTTCTAGTCCAAGTTGCTGTCCGAAGGCTCTTTTAATTTGCCATGATATATCAAATGGGATTGTTGTTTTGAAGAGAATCTTTATTTTTCCAATTATGTTGCTGTAATGTTCATGGGATTTCCTGTAGCACCGTAGGGGTCAACCTGTTAAAACGGCAGGAGTTTGGTGTGGACCAATTATAGTGGTTTAGGAGGAAAGACCTTGTAGTAACAATGCTGCTAGGCCTGTGGTGATCTGACGGGTTTGACAGGTCCTCTGGTGTGTGTGTGAGTGTTAGTGATTTCCCCCACTCTGTGGGTGACTGGTGCAGAACGATGGGAAACATTCTCTTGGCTTTGGAAGTCATATCCTACTTTCTGTTTCTCTGTGTTTCTCTGTGATTCTCACTGCTACTCTGTGCTTTCGCTGCTTCTCTGTGCTTCTTGGGTTTTTCTCTGCTCTTGTTGAGTCTCTGGGATTCTCTGTGCTTCTCTGTTCTTCTTGGTGCTTCTCTGTGATTCTCGCTGCTTCTTTGTGCTTCTCTGGGCTCATAGCTGCTTCTCTGTGTTTACCTTTGCTTCTCTGTGCTTATCTCTGCTTCTCGCTGCTTCTCCGTGCTTCTTGGGTTTCTCTCTGCTCTTGTTGAGTCTCTGGGCTTCTCTCTGCTCTTGTTGAGTCTCTGTGCTTCTCTGTGCTGCTCTGGGCTTCTCTGGGCTTCTCTCTGCTCTCGTGGAGTCTCTGGGCTTCTCTCTGCTCTCGTTGAGTCTCTGGGCTTCTCTTTATTCTTCAGGAGGAAGACAATTGTTGAGGGTCAACAAGTGCTGCGGGTAAACAAGTTTAATTTTAAAACAAATGTAATAATAATAATAAAATCATAATAAAACATACAAACTGGAAATAAGTACATCATTGGAAAGGAAGGGTTTAAGTGCTACAAAGATAAGTGCTATGTTGTTAAAGTGCTTAATATAATACAATTAAATATAAAAAAGACAAAACCAGATTGAGCAAATTAAAACAATATTTTTTATTGAACTTCCTACTCGTGTTGGTTGCCCCCTGGCTCTCTTAATTAGGCCCTTAATTAGGCCCTAACTCTCACTGTCAATGATTTATCCTACTCCTTACCATTCATACCAAGTGGAGCCAAGGTCTTCAGTTTGGCTATCCAGCTGGATTCAGCTGCTCTTCTCTGGCTTTCATCTCCAGACTGCTGATGTGGAGGGAGGTTGTAGGGTGGTTTTGAAAGTGTTTTACCAGGTGTGTTTGTAATATATTTTTTTCAATTGTGTAGAGGTGCTGTTTGAGGTGTGTCAAGACTGTGTGACTGGTTTCTCCTATATAAATGTTGTGTCAAAATGTGCATGTTTAGGGTTAGGGTTAGGGTCAGTGAAGTAATGTGACAAACAGAGACTAATGAAGGGTTAGGTAGGAACTTAGTAGACCAGCTGGCTGGAGTGTTTACGGACTGCTGTCCCCACTTCCTTGAAGATGTCCACCATTGTTCCTGTACCCAAGAAAGCTAAGGTAACTGAACTAAATGAACTTCTGTCATCATGAAATGCTTTGAGTGGCTAGTCAAGGATCATATCACCTCCACCTTACCTGTCACCCTAGATCCATTTCAATTTTCCCAATAGATCCATATACGATGCAATCACCATCATACTGCACACTGCCCTATCCCATCTGGACAAGAGGAATACCTACGTCAGAATGCTGTTAATTGACTTTAGCTCAACCTTCAACAACATAGTACCCTCCAAGCTCATCATTAAGCTAGGGGCCCTGGGTCTGAACCCCGCCCTGTGCAACTGGGTCCTGGACTTCCTGACGGGCCGCCCCCAGGTGGTGAAGGTAGGAAACAACATCTCAACTTCGTTGATCCTCAACACAGGGGCCCCACAAGGGTGTGTGCTCAGCCCCCTCCTGTACTCCCTGTTCACCCATGACTGCATGGCCACAAACGCCTTGCAGGTGCATCAAAGCTGAAAAAACTGCTTCTATCTCAAGGCCATCAGACTGTTGAATAGACTGCTGCCCTATATACATAGACTTGAAATCACTGGCCACTTTAATAATGGAATACTAGTCACTTTAATAATGTTTACATTTTTGCTTTACTCATCTCACATGTATATACTGTATTCTATTCTACTGTATTTAGTCTATGACACTCCGACGTTGCATATATATTCCTTAATTCCATTATTTATCTTTTAGTTTGTGTGTATTGCTGTGAATTGTTAGATATTACTGCACTGTTGGAGCTAGAAAACCAAGCCTTTCGCTACATCCGCAATAACATCTGCTAAATATGTGTATGGGACAAATAAAATTTGATTTGATTTTGATTTGAAGACTGGCAAGAGACATTGCTGTAGGGAATAAAGGGGTCATGACGTGGAAGAGGTGGAGTGATAATCACTCTCTCTCTTCTTCCTGACCCCAAATATTCTCCTCTTTCTTTTAATGTCAAACGCTTAAGCCCAGCATAAGTTCATTTGTCTCATGTGTCTTGGTGGCTGTTGATCTGCAGAGAACCTCACGTCTGTCTGCTACTGGCACTGACAGTTTTGGCATGTCCTCTCAAAAGCTTTGTTATTGCTCTTGTTCCATTTGAGCTATATGGGACGTGTGTCTGTGTCTGTGTCTGTGTCTGTGTCTGTGTCTAGGTCTATGTCGGTGTCTAGGTCTGTGTCTAGGTCTGTGTCTAGGTCTAGGTCTGTGTCGGTGTCGGTGTCTGTGTCGGTGTCTGTGTCTGTGTCTGTGTCGGTGTCTAAGTCTGTGTCTGCGTCGGTATATAGGTCTGTGTCTGCGTCGGTGTCTGCGTCGGTGTCTAGGTCTGTGTCTATGTCTGTGTCTAGGTCTGTGTCTAGGTCTGTGTCTGTGTTGGTGTCTAGGTCTGTGTCTGCGTCGGTGTCTAGGTCTGTGTCTGCATCGGTGTCTAGGTCTGTGTCTGTCTAGGTCTGGGTCTAGGTCTGTGTCTGTGTCGGTGTATAGGTCTGTGTCTGCGTCGGTGTCTAGGTCTGTGTCTGTGTCTAGGTCTGTGTCTGCGTCGGTGTCTAGGTCTGGGTCTGGGTCTAGGTCTGTGTCGGTGTCTAGGTCTGAGTCTGTGTCTGCGTCAGTGTCTAGGTCTGTGTCTGCGTCTAGGTCTGTGTCTGTGTCTGCGTCGGTGTCTAGGTCTGTGTCTGCGTCGGTGTCTAGGTCTGTGTTGGCGTCGGTGTCGGTGTCTAGGTCTGAGTCTGTGTCTGCGTCAGTGTCTAGGTCTGTGTCTGCGTCTGCGTCTAGGTCTGTGTCTGCGTCGGTGTCTAGGTCTGTGTTGGCGTCGGTGTCGGCGTAGGCATCTGTGTCTGTATAGACCTATGTGTTTTGTATGTGTGATTGCAGGCGTGTATATATACGTACCTGTGGTTGATATAGCTAGAGCCTTTTGTTTTTGCTGTATTGTTGTGTCTGTAACTAGGATGTGAACCTCTTTATCTCTCCGTGTGTTATGTGTGACCTACTCTGTTTGTGTAATGGGATGACAGGTTGAAGAAAAAGTGTTGACACATCTTTATCATTGATTTGACAGTTTTCCCACAGAGTTAAAGATAACCAGGAACAAGCAGACAAAAAGGAGAACTGTACAAATGGAAATCGGCTTAAAAGCTAGAAACTTTAAAACAAGTGAAAATAATGAAAACATCACTGTAAAAAAACACGTTGCCAGTTACATGGTCGATTTGATAGTGACTCAGAGAAAGCTTGAAATCTTCCTCTTTCGTCTCTGAACCTGATGCTACCCTTACACCTTTGGTTGTTTCTTTGCACATCTCTGAATCCAGCCAACACCATTCTTAAGTGTACCTTCTGTTTAAAATGACTGTCTACAGTAACATTACTTTTCAAACAAACAGAGGACAGTATACTAGATGTTGATAAATTAGAAAGACTCGTTCTGGTGGAGCTATTGTGACCAGGAGGGTGTCTCTCTATCTCTCTCAATTCAATTCAATTCAAGGGCTTTATTGGGAAACGTGTTAACATTGCCAAAGCAAGTGAAGTAGATAATACACAAAAGTGAAATAAACTATACAAATGAACAGTAAACATTACACTCACAGAAGTTCCAAAATATAAATACATTTCAAAAGTCTATGTCTATGTACATTGTTGTAAGATGTGCAAATAGTTAAAGTACAAAAGGAAAAATAAATAAACACAAATATGGGTTGTATTTACAATGGTTTGTTCTTCCCTGGTTGCCCTTTTCTTGTGGCAACAGGTCACAAATATTATCTTACTCTCTTACTCTCGAGGTAATAGAACAGCCTTTTATGGTCCCGGGTTGTAATGAGGTAATAGGACAATATTTTATGGTCCCGGGTTGTAATGAGGTAATAGAACAGTCTTTTATCGTTCCGGGTTGTAATGGGGTAATAGGACAATATTTTATGGTCCCGAGTTGTAATGAGGTAATAGAACAGCCTTTTATGGTCCCAGGTTGTAATGAGGTAATAGAACAGTCTTTTATCGTTCCGGGTTGTAATGGGGTAATAGAACAGCCTTTTATGGTCCCGGGTTGTAATGAGGTAATAGAACAGCCTTTTATGGTCCCAGGTTGTAATGAGGTAATAGAACAGTCTTTTATCGTTCCGGGTTGTAATGGGGTAATAGAACAGCCTTTTATGGTCCCGGGTTGTAATGAGGTAATAGAACAGACTTTTATGGTCCAGGGTTGTAATGAGGTAATAGAACAGTCTTTTATGGTCCCGGGTTGTAATGAGGTAATAGAACAGCCTTTTATGGTCCCGGGTTGTAATGAGGTAATAGAACAGTCTTTTATGGTCCCGGGTTGTAATGAGGTAATAGAACAGCCTTTTATGGTCCAGGGTTGTAATGAGGTAATAGAACAGCCTTTTATGGTCCAGGGTTGTAATGAGGTAATAGAACAGTCTTTTATGGTCCCGGGTTGTAATGGGATAATAGGACAGTACTTTCTTGACCCAGGTTGTAATGAGGTAATAGAACAGCCTTTTATGGTCACGGGTTGTAATGAGGTAACAGAAGTATTTTATGGTCCCGGGTTGTAATGAGGTAATAGAAGTCTTTTATGGTCCCGGGTTGTAATGTCAAATGCATCAAAACACTCCCTTAGCCATCTATTCAGCTATGATAAAACGTCAGAGCAAATGCCGGAATTGCACAACACACTTTCACGTAATAGTATATGAACTGCTAACTCAAAGAATATCTAAAAAACATATCCTAACCCTCCTTCCCAGATGTTTCCGATGAGGAGATAGCGTGCAGTGAGTCAGCCCATAGCCTGAAGGTCTGAAGACAGTGTTTGTTTGCTTAGGTGTTAACGGCAGTTGTCACAACAAGGTAACCGGAGTGGCATGCCTTACGCTGTGTGGGGACACCGTTTCTTCCTCTGTCTCTTCCTGGCCTCACGTTGTCGGGGTGAAATGTACAGCTAGCTGGGCCCTGGTTCAGTCCTGTCATCTCTTATCTGTGCAACACACTGCCTGTCTCTCTGTGGCACTTCCTGCTTCCCCCTACAGTACCAGGGGAGTACACTGTGGCTACTCAAGGACTCTGTGCGCTAGCGTACCTGACACCAGCTTCTCTGAGACTTGTGTCTCAGCCAGAAGAACACACATAAGGCCAGCAGTTCAGAACATAAAGCAAACACAGGCTACTGGCCTAATCCTGTGTCAGTACCATTGATCACGGCAGGCTTGGTTTCTCATTACTGGGCTGGATGGTGCACCATCCCTCCTGAGTGCGTAGCGCTGTGCCACTGTGTGTCCTTGGCTTTTACACAACATTCCACCATGGTCTCCAACAGCTAATATGGTCCAGTTGCACCTGAGGCAGAAAATGTAAAAGTACTGATTACTACATATGTAGTAGTGTGAGAGAGCTAATGATTTGACAGATAATATTAATTTAGTTATAGAGGTGATCCATAGTGAGCTTACTGTATAATTACCATAGCTCTGAAGATGTTGCTTTCCCGAAAGCGAGGTCCAGAGCAACACGGAGAAACAGAGTGGTTTATCAATAAATCAATCACATATTTATTTTTTTATAAAGCCCTTTGTCAGCAGTTTTCACAAAGTGTTTCACAGATACCCAGCCTGAAACTCCAACAAGCAAGCAATGGATAGGCCTCACGTGGCCTTGATTTAGAGTGGCCAGAGTAGTAACATATATTTTTGGAACACCTTATGATTGTAAGCATACAGTGCCTTCAGAAAGTATTCACACCCCTTGTCTTTTTCCTCATCTTGTTGTGTTACAAAATGGAATTAAAATGGATTTAATTGTAATGTAATTTTAACTTAATTTAATTTAAATTAGCAGAGATGAGGTAGTCATTTAAAAAACAATTTTTAACACTATTATTGCACACAGAGTGAGTCCATGTGTCACGTCCACTCCTGCTCCCCTTCTCTGGCGCTCATTATTGCCAGTTTACTTATTATTACGCACACCTGCCAACATTGTTATGCACACCTGCGCCTCGTCAGACTCACCTGGACTCAATCACTTCTATGATTACCTCCCCTATATCTGTCACTCCCTTTGGTTCTGTCCTCAGGCAGTATTAGTTGTGTTTCTCATGTCCAGACGCTACTCTTGTTTTGGTCCATGTTTTTCTTTGCATGATTAAACTCACCCCATGTACTTGCTTCCTGACTCCCAGCGTCTGTGTTACACCATGCAACTTATCATGTAACTTGTTAAGCGCATTTTTACTCCTGAACTTATTTGGGCTTGCCATAACTAAGGGGTTGAATACTTATCCAGGTGTGGATAGCTCTAAGAGACTTAGCCAGAAAGACTCACAGCTGTAATCGCTGCAAAAAAGGTATTTCTACAAAGTATTGACTCAGGTGTGGGAATACTTACTGTATGTGAAGATGTTTCTGTATTTCATTTTCAATAAATGTGCAAACATTTCTAAAAATGTTTTCACTTTGTCATTAAGGGTTTGTTTGTAGATGGGTGAGAAAGGTACTCCATCTTGAATTCAGGCCGCAAAACAACAAGATGTACAATAAGTCAAGGGGTATGAATCCTTTCTGAAAGCACTGTAAAAATAAAACAATGGAAAAGGTGACATGGGCCTGTTAAGATGTATTTTTATGCAATTTCTCTGTCATACTAATCTATAATGAACCTTTGGCTGATCAGTGGGCAACGTCCGGTCCCCTTACTAACATGGGCCGGCCCGGTGTTCACGCAAACTCACATTCAAAGTCAAACACGGAATCAAAGAGACCTGCCCTGTCATCAGTAAGACAGCCAACATCATGGATCGTAAAAAACAGAAAGGGTGACTATAAACGTAGAAATTGCACGTTGTCATTGTCAGCTAAAGCTATGATTTGGTCAAACAGTAAAGTGCATTATCCTCATGATTCCTGTAATGAAAATGTCTGCTCTGCCCCTGTGCTGCCAGGTCACCCGTGATACAAGTCAGTACTCAAAGTCCATCCATGTCTGAGTGCGTTGGGGGATGACGTGCAGTGTTATAAAGTCCTTAAATAAAAATACTTTTTACTTCACTACATTCGTAAAGAAAATAATGTACTTTTTACTCCATACATTTTCCCTGACACCCAAAAGTACTTGTTACATTTTTACAGGAAAATGGTCAAAGTCCCACACTTATCAACAGAACATCCCTGGTCATCCCTACTGCCTCTGATTTGGCGGACTCACTTAACACAAATGCTTTGTTTGCAAATTAATGTCAGATGCCATCCTCCACCGGGACCCAGCATCTCTCCTCCGGACCGTACCCCTCCCACTCCACGAGGTACTGAAAGCCCCTCTTCCGGCGCCTCGAATCCAGTATGGAGCGGACTGAATACGCCGGGGCCCCCCCTCGATGAGGGGGCGGAGGGACCTCCCGCACCTCAGACTCCTGGAGCGGACCAGCCACCACCGGCCTGAGGAGAGACACATAGAACGAGGGGTTAATACGGTAATCGGGGGGAAGCTGTAACCTGTAACTAACCTCGTTCACTCTCCTCAGGACTTTAAATGGCCCCACAAACCGCGGACCCAGCTTCCGGCAGGGCAGGCGGAGGGGCAGGTTTTGGGTCGAGAGCCAGACCCTGTCCCCCAGTGCGAACAACGGGGTCTCACTGCGGTGACGGTCTGCGCTGGCTTTCTGGCGCAGCACGGCCCGCTGGAGATGAACATGGGCGGCTTCCCATGTCTCCTCCGCGCGCCTGAACCAGTCGTCCACCGCAGGAGCCTCGGTCTGACTCTGATGCAACGGCGCCAGGACCGAGGTAAGGCTGATCCAGACCCCCAGACGTTCCATGAAAGACTTGCAGACCCTCGGAAGTGAACTGGGGACCTCGATCAGACTATAAATGTACAGTTGGATGAATACATGGCTACAAGGAGTGGGTATTATATTTAGAGTTAGCAATCTAGTTATTGTGCTTTGAGTTTCCAAAATTAATTTGCCTATGATATTGTCACGTTGTATAAGGATCGGAGACAGGCACACAAATACGTAATAGGTGGTTTTATTACTCCACCCAAAATACACCGTCATTAAAAAAGGCACAGGGACGAAGTGCAAAACAAACACATATATAAAAAACACAGGGATGTAACCTAAACAAAAGAGCGAGGTTTAAACCTGTAAATATTACACAGAACGAGACCCGAAATAACAAGTGCACAGGTACTCACAAGAACAACAGACATGGGAACAATAACCGACAATGACAATCGGGAACAAAGAACACATTTATAACATACTAATCAGGGGGAATGGGAACCAGGTGTGCGTAATGAGACAAGACAGTCTGGGGTTGGTGGTGATGAATCCAATTCAGTGACGGCTAGAAGGCCGGTGACGTAGACCTCCGGAGCTGGTGCAGGGAATGAGCAGCAGTACAGGGGGAATCCGTGACAGATGTTCGTGCACGTGAAGATGGATATAATTCATCTCTATATTTTTTTTAAATATCTGGAAATTCTGGAGTCCAATTCTGACAGTAAAATATACCAACTATAGTCTAATTGTCAACCCAAAAGGCATGACAATCACTGGATTAGGTTGCACATCAAAATATCTTGAATCATGCATTCCTGCCTGGATGTACAGTATTTATTGAATAGCTCAGTAGTCTGTAGTACTATGCTTCTTAATAAAGCACTGTGAATTAAGCTCTAAATATAATACCCACTCCTTGTAGCCATGTATTCAGGCAGACAGACAGACAGACAGACAGACAGACAGAGATACAGGCAGACAGGCAGATAGACATGCAGGCAGACAGAAATCAAGAAGAAGCACAGAGCAGTATTAACTTTGTACAAAACATTAGGAATACCTTCATAATATTTAATTAAGCTTATCACTGAAAAGCTCTCAATCTCTCCAACAACTCTTGTCCAGTCCACTTAGTACTCAGAGTTTAATATTGAGTTAAACTCCCTTTTGCCCTCAGAGCAGCCTCATTTCATCGGGGCATGGACTCTATAAGGTTTCGAAAGCATTCCACAGGGATGCTGGCCCATGTTGACTCCAATGCTTCCCACAGTTGTGTCAAGTTTGCTGGATGTCCTTTGGGTGGTGGACCATTCTTGATACACACGAGAAACTGTTGAGCGTGAAAAACCCAGCAGCGTTGCAGTTCTTGACACAGTCAAACCGGTGTGCCTGGCACCTACTACTATACTCCATTCAAAGGCACTTCAATCTTTTGTCTTGCCAATTCACTCTCTGAATGGCACACATACACAATCCATGTCTCAATGGTCTCAAGGCTTAAAAATCCTTCTTTAACTGGTCTCCTCCCCTTCATCTACACTGATTTGAAGTGGATTTAACAGGTGACAGCAATAAGGGATTATACCTTTCGGCTGGATTCACCTGGTCAGTCTATGTCAAGGAAAGAGCAGATGTTCCTAATGTTTTGTACAGTCAGTGTAGTGTAGTGGCAAGAGGGATTTAGTGAATCAATTGTTTTCTATCCATTTTCCTTTCTTTCTGTGGCACCAAATGTTTACATATATGCTACTGGTAATGTTACCAGGGCCACGTCCCTTCGCAGATAGAAATTCTGTGAATAGAGCCGGCGTTAATCCTTATTCTACATGTCAGAGAGGCATGTTTGTTCTACATAGCATATTTCTATCTGAACGTTCCAAAACGTTGCGTCCTGCTGGATGCACCCCCAGGTTGTTAGCTACAGCTAGCTAATGAGGTAACAAGGTGTAGCCTAAACAAATGGTTAACAGTCCGCTACACAAGTAGCCTAGTTTTAGAACGGCCCGTGATAATCTTTACGAATGTAAAATGCGGCCCGCCAATGCACGATAGAAAGAAAAAAAACGTAGCGCCGGTATTATGGGTCCTATCTTTTGAAGGGTAATGGCTACAATCAAGAGGTACACTTGGGTAGTACCTTGGCTACAGAACCTGGCTCTGATATGCAGTGGGGAAAGTGCGAGGGTTGAGCGAAACTACAAATTCTAAAACTTTTATATAATCAATGGATAGAAAAACATAGCTAGACTGTTGTTTTACTACTAAACTTAATGCAGCTATTGTTTTTAATTTCATAAAGAATCTTGTGTTTCTTAACAAGCCAAGGTATCTAACTAGAAGGCTGGTGGTGATGGGAAAGCAAGAGAGTCACCTGTGCGATGTGTATAATCGGAGTCTGAGCCAGAGCTGAGCCTGTCTGCCAACACTCAGCTCTTGCTTCCCGGAAAGCTCACAAGCTGATGTAGGCTAGGCTGTGTGTTTCAGGTGTGGCGTGTCCTTCCCACTGCTGAACAGAACTGCGCTGCGCGTTATGTGCTGCTAATATTAATTAAGCTTATCACTGAAAAGCTCTCAATCTCTCCAAAAACTTGTGTCCAGTCCACTTAGTACTCAGATTTTAGTCATAGAGATAATTTAGTCTCGTTTTAGTCACCTGAAATGAAAATTATTTCCAGTTAGTTATAGTTTTTTTCTGGGTCTATTTAGTCAGTTATAGTCTTGTCAATTGCCACTGAAAAATAAGTGTGTGACGAATATTGTAGTCACTATTTATGTGTAGTCATAATGAACACTGGCACAGATTGACAGCAGAGAAGATGCTGAGACAGACAGACAGTACAGGTTGTGGGCTGGTGTGGATAAAATGCCAGGGCCGAATCCTTGTCCTAGTCCGCCCCTCGGTTTTTCCCTTCATCAATACAGACTTTGGTCCCTTTCATCTCCCACACTCTTTCCTATCCACAGGAAATGGGAAATGTACAAAAGGTGAATTTATCTTCAGAATACTTTCATTTATCTTTAGATTACTAAACCGTTGCCATTCAGATCCTATCATTTGGAATTTAACACCTTTCAGCTCCCTTGTCGCTGAAACATTTAGAAGTGGGATGTTGATCCGTCATCAATACTTATTTCTTTGCCAGACTTTCATCCCCCAAACCATTTCCCTTCCACAGGAAATGTGAAATGTACAAAAGGGAAGAAGTTGCAGCCCTCTCTATGTCAGAAATGAATGGATAACACCTCTTACATTTGTGAGCCAAATAGACTCCAATTCAAACAGAATGTTCAGAACCGGAGGATCAGAAACCTTTGTTTGTACTCTCACAGACTACAGACTTTAGATGGGTGGGGAAAGTTGTTAATGTCTGTTCGTTGAAAAGGTAACATCTGCCTCACATGTGCCTCTCCATCTCCGTCTTTTCTCTCTGTTCTCTCCATTCTCTCCGTTCTCTAAGTTCTCTATGTTCTCTCTGTTCTCTCTGTTCACTATGTTCTCTCTGTTTTCTCTGTTCTCTATGTTCTCTTTGTTTTATCTGTTCTCTCTGTTTTCTCTGTTTCTCTGTTCTCTCTGTTCTCTCTGTTCTCTATGTTCTCTCTGTTCTCTTTGTTTTCTCTGTTCTCTGTGTTTTTTTCTGTTTTCTCTGTTCTCTCTGTTCTCTCCGTTTTCTCTGTTTTCTGTTCTCTCTGTGGTTCTCTGCTCTTTCTGTTCTATTTTCTCTGTTCTTTATGTTCTCTCCGTTTTCTGTGTTTTCTGTTCTCTCTGTGGTTCTCTGCTCTTTCTGTTCTATTTTCTCTGTTCTCTCTCTCTGTTTCTCTCGCTTGCTCTCCCGCGCTCACTTCTTATGGCTCTCTCTCTGAATCTAAAAAAGGAATCAATATTATTACATCCATTTACTGAGAAGGTTTTCAGGCCCCGGAAGTCGATACACGGGTGCAGTGTTTTGTCCTTCTTCTCCACAAAGAAGAACCCTGCGCCAGCGGGGGAGGCAGAAGGATGGATACACCCTGCAGCCAGGGCGTCGTCAATGTACAGTTGAAGTCGGAAGTTTACATACACCTTAGTCAAATACATTTACTCAGTTTTTCACAATTCCTGACATTTAATCCTAGTAACAATTCCCTGTCTTAGGTCAGTTAGGGTCACCACTTTATTTTAAGAATGTGAAATGTCAGAATAATAGTATAGTATATACATTTATTTCAGATTTTATTTCTTTCATCACATTCCCAGTGGGTCAGAAGTTTACATACACTCAATTTGTATTTGGTAGCAAATTGTTTAACATGGGTGAAACGTTTCGGGTAGCCTTCCACAAGCTTCCCACAATAAGTTGGGTGAATCTTGGCCCATTCCTCCTGACAAAGCTGGTGTAACTGAGTCAGGTTTGTAGGCCTCCTTGTTCGCACATGCTTTTTCAGTTCTGCACACACATTTTCTATAGGATTGAGGTCAGGGCTTTGTGAAGGCCACTCCAATACCTTGACTTTGTTGTCTTTAACTACGTAGGGAGTAGAGGCGCGCTAGCGGGCCACTCCCGACACTACCCGGTGAAATGTAAGGCGCCAAATTCAAAATCCAAAAGTTTGAATTATTAAACATTCATCAATATACAAGTGTTGCATAGTCGTCAAAAGCTCTGATTCTTGGCAATATCACAGCGTTGTCAGATTTCAAAAGTACTTTACGGTGAAAGCACAACATTTGATTGTTTGAGGATAGCACCCCACATATTTTCCACATTAGCATAAATTCATATCCAGCGCGGGTCACACAAAACCCATATAAGAGCTCAAAAATATCACTTACCTTTCAAAGAACTTCTGCTGAGGGCTTCCCAAGTGTCCAACGAAGACATCCAATGGTTCTTTTGTTAGAAAAAGTCATTTATTATATCCATAAATCTCAGTTTGGTTGGCGTGTTATGATCATAAAATCCACCATTGAGTCGCCCATTGAACCGTGAAGAGAACACGTTCAAATTATACCTATAAACTTTCTACAAACAAATCAAACATCATTTTTAATGTATCCTTAGGTATCCTTTTATGTATATTTATTGTAATATTTAATCCGGACAATAACGTGAACAATAGGAAAGGAAAATAAACTGGGGTGCGCTTACAATGCGCGCGTCAAACTCTGTTGACAAAAGTGGTCTCCTGACTACTTCCTCTTCCTCATGATGCCATCTATTTTGTGAAGTGCACCAGTCCCTCCTGCAGCAAAGCACGCCCACAACATGATGCTGCCACCCCCGTGCTTCACGGTTGGTATGGTGTTCTTCAGCTTGCAAGCCTCCCCCCTTTTTCCTCCAAACATAACGATGGTCATTATGGCCAAACAGTTATATTTTTGTTTCATCAGACCAGAGGACATTTCTCCAAAAAGTACAATCTTTGTCCCCATGTGCAGTTGCAAACATTAGTCTGGCTTTTTTATGGCGGTTTTGGAGCAGTTGCTTCTTCCTTGCTGAGCGGCTTTTCAGGTTATGTCGATATAGGACTTGTTTTACTGTGGATATAGATACTTTTGTACCTGTTTCCTCCAGCATCTTCACAAGGTCCTTTGCTGTTGTTCTGGGATTGATTTGCACTTTTCGCACCAAGGTACGTTAATCTTGAGGATACAGAACACGTCTCCTTCCTGAGCGATATGACAGCTGCGTGGTCCCATGATGTTTATAATTTTGTACTATTGTTTGTACATATGAAAGTGGTACCTTCAGGCATTTGGAAATTGCTCCCAAGGATGAACCAGACTTGTGGTGGTCTAAAAAAAAAATTCTGCTGTCTTGGCTGATTTCTTTTGATTTCCCCATGATGTCAAGCAAAGAGGCACTGAGTTTGAAGGTAGGCCTTGAAATACATCCACAGGTACACCTCCAATTGACTCAAATTATATAAATTTGCCTATCAGAAGCTTCTAAAGCCATGACATCAATTTCTGGATTCTTCCACGCTGTTTAAAGGCACAGTCAACTTAGTGTTTGTAAACTTCTGACCCACTGGAATTGTGATACAGTGAATTATAAGTGAAATAATCTGTCTGTAAACAATTGTTGGAAAAATTACTTGTGTCATGCACAAAGTAGATGACCTAACCGACTTGCCAAAACTATAGTTTGTTAACAAGAAATTTGTGGAGTTGTTGAAAAACAAGTTTTAATGACTCCAACCTAAATGTATGTAAACTTCCGACTTCAACTGTACCTTTCCATCGCCTTGGTCTCCGGACCCGACAGGGAATAAAGCCGCCCCCGATGTGGTCTAGTGCCCGGGAGAAGGTCGAATACGCAGTTGTAGGGCCGATGCGGAGGAAGCGATGTGGAACGGGCCTTGTTGAAAACCTCCTGGAGGTCATGGTAGTCAGCTGGAACGGCGGAAAGGTCTGAGGCTTTTCCCAAGCCCACAGGAAGATGTCTCAGGGCAATGAGCATAGCAGAACGGGCTCCAACCCTTGATAGAACCAACAGTCCAGTCAATAAGGGCTTTGTGCCTCTGGAGCCATGAAAACCACCAAACTAAGGGTACCTGAGGAGATTCAATGAGCAGAAATTGCATGGACTAACCTGTGGTTACCTGACACTCGCAGGTTGATAGGAACCATATTGTGGGTGACTCTGCCAATTGAGCGCCCATCCAGCGCTCTGACATTCATGGGATTGGACAGGGGTTGAGTGGGGATTCCCAGCTCCGACACCAGGGTAGTGTCCATAAAACTCTCGTCCGGCCCCAGAGTCAATGAGTACCCGGAGAGATTTTGACCGGTCACCCCACAGAAAGGATGGCATGGAGAGGGGTACGAGTAATGGTAGATTGGAAATTCTCTGTATGGCCCACCAGCGTACTCGTACCTATTGATGAGCCTGGTCTTTTAATGGACACGTAGAAATGTAATGACCTGTGGTTCTACAATACAGACAGATCTTGGTGTTCAGTCTGCGTAAACATTCGACAGGAGACTCGGGTAACCTCGGATTTTCTCGGTAATGTAGATGCTTGGATCCTTGGACGAGAGAGTGTGACTGGGAAAATGCCTCCTCTCCCTCCTATGTTCCCGTAGCCGCCAATCGATCCTTATGGTCAAGGCTATGAGAGAGTTGAGATCTATGGGCAGCTCCTGGGCTGCAAACTCGTCTTTAACCTCCTCAGATAATCCATGAAGGAACATGTCGAACAGGGATTCAGGGTTCCAGGCACTCTCTGCGATCAACGTGTGGTTATCGACCGCATAGTCTGCCAGCGGTGAATCTAACACCTCATTTACCTCTGCCATGAACTCCTCCAGACTGAAGCAAACAGTGGATTGTTGCTCCCACACCGCCGTAGCCCAGACGAGAGCCCTCCCAGACATCAGCGGTATAAGGCACGCTATCTTCGAGCGGTCCGAGGGAAAAGAAGAGGGCTGCAGCTCAAAGATGAGAGTGCACTGGGAGAGAAACGGCCGACAAGTTCCTGAATCTCCAGCGTAGTGCTCCGGAGGAGGTAAGCAAGGTTTATCAGGAAGCCGGCTTTGGGCTGGGAAGACGCGCTGCTAACAGCGGGGTTACTAAGAGGCTGGGAGGTTACTGTTGTGGCTGCCTAATAGACAAACCTCGGAATTGCTCCGGCAATGTATTGAAAGTGAGGTCATGGCGTTCCTCCAAGGTCTAGAATCCTTCCATAAGATTTTGACTCATCGTGTCTTCCAATAGTGGCTCCTTGGGAGGAGCCGGCGTTGCGGAGCAGGTCCGAGTCTGCTGGGTCAGGTACGGCCAGTTTGTACTAACACGACTCAGGATAAGACCCAGATGCAGACACAGGAGGCAGACAGTTCGAATTTCAGATGTTTATACAAAACAAGGGGCAGGCAAATGGCAGGTCAAGGGCAGGCCGAGGTCAGTAATCCAAGGCAGTGTCAATCAGGGACAGAACGGCAGGGAGGCTCAGGGCAGGAAGAATGGTCAGAACCGGGAGGACTAGAAAACAGAAACTATTGGAAAATGGGAAAACACGCTGTTAAGACTTGACAAGACAAGAAGAACTGGCAACAGACCAACAGAAAACGCAGGTATAGTAAGTACAGAAGGGATAATGGGGGGAAATGAGAGACACCTGGTGGAGACAATCACAAGACCTGGTGAAACAGATCAGGGTGTGACACACATTTAAACCTTAAAGTAATACGTTTGTGCTACAGTACATCATTTTCCACTCAAAGCAATCATTCCGTCTTGTGCGGTCTGAGATGGTTGAAGAATGGGTAGCGTAGGTGGGGATGTCTAAAGAGATCCATCACGGCCACCGACAGAGCTCATAAACAAGCCCTCTTCTTCCCATCCCCTCACAAAGGGAATAAATACTGACTTTCAAGTTCTTCTTATTTATATTTTTTTCAAATACTTTATTCATCAATGTACTCATTGAGATAAAATATTTTTTTCAAGAGAGACCTGGTTAATTCTATGACATGCTTTGAGCGTTCTATTCTGGAGCAGCTATCTCTTTACTCAGACAGACCAAATGCATGTCCGCATCAGCAGTGTTTGTTAAGGTTTCCTTTGATTAGTGTGTGAAGCTCTTTTCAGAGCGGGATGGTGACGCAGAAGGTACTCAGAGAAGTGAAGATGTTCTCCTGCGCCCCCTCGCCCTCCTGCTCCCCCTTGCTCTCCTACTCTCCCTCGCTCTCCTTGTCAGAGATTTTCACACTCATAGCAAGATCACAGCTCCATCAATGTCTATATGTTTTGTATTAGTTGTATAAAGAGTGGCATTAGGCTGTATGAGACGTCGATGTCTATATGTTTTGTACTAGTTGTATAAAGAGTGGCATTAGGCTGTATGAGACGTCGATGTCTATATGTTTTGTACTAGTTGTATAAAGAGTGGCATTAGGCTGTATGAGACGTCGATGTCTATATGTTTTGTACTAGTTGTATAAAGAGTGGCATTAGGCTGTATGAGACGTCGATGTCTATATGTTTTGTACTAGTTGTATAAAGAGTGGCATTAGGCTGTATGAGACGTCGATGTCTATATGTTTTGTACTAGCTGTATAAAGAATGGCATTAGGCTGTATGAAAGTTACGAGTACTTCAGGCTACCTCCATGCATTATTATGTGTCCAGCAGCTTACGGAACGTGCTGTTTATGAGAGTGTGTTGCTGTCCTATGTGAGTACTGAACGTGCTGTTTATGAGAGTGTGTTGCTGTCCTATGTGAGTACTGAACGTGCTGTTTATAGAGTGTGTTGCTGTCCTATGTGAGTACTGAACGTGCTGTTTATGAGAGTGTGTTGCTGTCCTATGTGAGTACTGAACGTGCTGTTTATAGAGTGTGTTGCTGTCCTATGTGAGTACTGAACGTGCTGTTTATGAGAGTGTGTCGCTGTCCTATGTGAGTACTGAACGTGCTGTTTATAGAGTGTGTTGCTGTCCTATGTGAGTACTGAACGTGCTGTTTATAGAGTGTGTTGCTGTCCTATGTGAGTACTGAACGTGCTGTTTATAGAGTGTGTTGCTGTCCTATGTGAGTACTGAACGTGCTGTTTATAGAGTGTGTTGCTGTCCTATGTGAGTACTGAAAGTGGGCGTTTCTGTTGGTAGAGATTCATCCCGGCTGACCTGGGGAGTCTCCGGACCTCCACTAACAAAGAGTCTTAAATCACAGCTCTCAACTCCTGTGCCCTCGCTTATCAGTCTCCTCCGCACTGCGCTGCACAGTCTCACAGCTAGTACAGGAGACTTGGGGATGAATTAGATGTTGAGCCACGTTCTCCAAATGTCAAAATGCGACGTTGCTCCAAATGTCAAATTTCGAAGTGTTTTTGTTACTCCTGCTGCTCCGTATCGTTCAATTTCTCTAAACGTCAAATTTAGAAGTTACGGGTTTTAAGGTTAAGGACTCATTCTGAATGGTTAAGGTAAAGGTTAAGGTTTGGGATATTAAAATGTTAATTTTAGGGTCTCAATCTGAATGGTTAAGGTAAGGGTTAAGGTTTGGGATAGAGTTCAAACAAAAAATGAAAACCACCTTACTGGGATGGAACACACAACCTTCTGATCCAGAATCATCCACCACCACCTAGCAAAGCCCAAGCCTACTGGATGGTAACAGTACTCACTGCTGCCCCTAGTGGCCGGCTTTCCCGACGTCTTCAAGTCATTCTTGAACGATCTCCCTGGATTTTCTGTTGCCTGGCAACCCAAACGCCCACGGAAGGCATATGGAGTAATTACATATGGAGTAATTACATATGGTGTAATTACATATGGTGTAATTACATATGGTGTAGTTACATATGGAGTAATTTCATATGGTGTAATTACATATGGAGTATTTACATATGGTGTAGTTACATATGGAGTAATTACATATGGTGTAATTACATATGGTGTAGTTACATATGGAGTAATTTCATATGGTGTAATTACATATGGTGTAGTTACATATGGAGTAATTTCATATGGTGTAATTACATATGGAGTAATTACATATGGAGTAATTACATATGGAGAAATTACATAGGGTGTAATTACATATGGTGTAGTTAGATATGGAGTAATTCCTTTTCATGCTACTCATCATCAGAATGAACTCCTCTGCAGTGATTTGTTATGTAAATAGTTTTTGTTAACAAACAGGACTTTGATATTTTTCATTCATTCCATTTCAACATGCTCTCTGTTGTCTCTTTCATGTCTTATGAATCTGTAACAGATCGCCACGCTGAAAGTCAATATATTTGATGGCAGGGGGTTGGGCTGGGTCATGCATTTGGCTCTGTGACTGGTTGATGGGTCCTTGGGGGTCGCTGGATTGTTGCGTGTTCTTATGTGATCCAATATACATCTGCATTAGTGTCACATAATGAGAATATGTACTTATTAATTGTATATTTCATGGAATGTGATTGAATTCCTTCCATACACACTCTGTTGCAGCTTCTGATCCTGACTCCATATAAACTGTATTTCTCTAATTCTGACTCCATATAAACTGTATTTCTCTAATTCTGACTCCATATCAACTGTATTTCTCTGATTCTGACTCCATATCAACTTTATTTATTTGATTCTGAATCCATATCAACTGTAATTCTCTGATCCTGAATCCATATCAACTGTATTTCTCTGATTCTGACTCCATATCAACTGTATTTAACGGATTCTGACTCCATATCAACTGTATTTATCGGATTCTGACTCCATATCAACTGTATTTCTCTGATCCTGACTCCATATCAACTGTATTTCTCTGATTCTGACTACATATCTACGGTATTTCTCAGATTTTGACTCCATATCAACTTTTTTTCTTTGATTCTGACTCCATATCTACTGTATTTCTCTGATTTTGACTCCATATCAACTGTATTTCTCTGATTCTGACACCATATCAACTGTATTTCTCTGATCCTGACTCCATATCAACTTTATTTATCGGATTCTGACTCCATATCAACTTTTTTTCTTTGATTCTGACTCCATATCAACTGTATTTCTTTGATTCTGACACAATACCAACTGTATTTCTCTGATTCTGACTCCATATCAACTGTATTTCTTTGATTCTGACACAATACCAACTGTATTCCTCTGATTCTGACACAATACCAACTGTATTGCTTTGATTCTGACTCCATATCAACTGTATTTCTTTGATTCTGACACAATACCAACTGTATTTCTTTGATTCTGACACAATACCAACTGTATTTCTCTGATTCTGACTCCATATCAACTGTATTTCTTTGATTCTGACACAATACCAACTGTATTTCTCTGATTCTGACTCCATATCAACTGTATTTCTTTGATTCTGACACAATACCAACTGTATTTCTCTGATTCTGACTCCATACCAACTGTATTTCTCTGATTCTGACTCCATATCAACTGTATTTCTGTGATCCTGACTCCATACCAACTGTATTTCTCTGATTCTGACTCCATATCAACTGTATTTCTGTGATTCTGACACCATATCAACTGTATTTCTCTCAGAGTTCTATTTAATTTCAGAGTGAGTGGGAAGGAACATGGGGGGTGATGATGATGATAGAGAAGGGAGATAACGAAGTGTGTTGTGTCAACGATCAGTCTCATAAGTTATTCTCCCACTGCTTCGCTCCGCACTTCCTCAGAGAAGAAGATCACCGCAGTGACAATGATCTGACAACTACCCTCTGCCTCAGCTTCCTAATGCATACTACATTCTTCTCTGCTGTGGGCAATGTTCTGAGCAAGAGAGAGAGGGAGAGAGAGAGAGAGAAAGAGAGAGAGAGAGAGAGGGTAAGGGATGAGTAACAGGAAAGAGGGAACAGGAAAGAGAGAAGTATGTCTACCTTCTTCTACAGTGACGTTTCCTCTGAAGATGGAGGAAACATGATTAATGATCTCTGGCTCAAAGGTCTGAGGTTTCCTATATCCCCCTCCTCTGGGCAGCGCTCCCAGAACTCACCTGTGAATTTAGATCATATATCAGCCAATATTTATAGGTGAGATAGCGAGGGAAAAAAGAGCTTCTTAATAGGATCTCTCCTCTACCATACTATGAAAATCATCTGGAGAGCACTAACTTGAAATCTCCATACTCACACGACATTTAGTGTGAATATCCCATTGGCTATAATGCCTGATTTACATGAAAATCTGAGTTAAACACACACAGGATTTGACCCTAAGTACATTGATTAACAGGCAGTTAAGTTCGAGTACGTATAATCTTGGTAACCCAGAACCAAATCTTGCATGAATGCTGGCGTCTCCAGTATTATCTTAGGCAGATTAAAGGACGAGTGGCAAATAGGAGACTGATGCCACCTGAGAGAGAGAGACTAGAGAGACTAGAGAGACTAGTGCAGGGCTATTCTATTCCCTTCCTGGAGGGCCAAAACATGTCTGTTTTTTGTTTCCATATGTTAGTTAATTGCCCTCACCTGGTGTCCCAGGTCTGAATTTGTCTCTGATTAGGAGAGGATGAAAACCAGAAGTGTTTCAGCCCTTCAGGACAATAATTGAATAGCCCTGGACTAGAGTGCATAGGCCTACGTAGAGTCTGTATACATTAAAAAATAATGGATTGGAATGGATTTATCCACGCATTTGTTCAGTTTAACAGGTCCTTATACGGTCCCTTATAATAACAAAAGAGAGCCGCACACTTTAGGAGCTCAGATGCAATGTCCAATGTTTTGACAGACAAGCTGTCTTCATCATGGTATAATGACAAACACTGCGGGGTGAAGACACACACAGGTGTCTGAGATCATGGCCGGGTGTGGCCTGATATCATTGCTTAATTCTCATATATTAAAAAAGCATACAAAAAAAATACATGGATTGTGTACGATCATAGATACAATTTGGCTACATAAGCCTGTCTGTCTGGTCCCTGTCTGTCTGGTCCCTGTCACAATACGGTCCCTGTCACAATACGGTCCCTGACACAATACGGTCCCTGTCACAATACGGTCCCTGACACAACACATGCAACATCAAGACTTGTATCTAAATAATAATCTTCCCCCATAGGCCAAAGGTCTATTTTTTTTAAATTTATTATCACAATTCAGAAATATCCAGTGAGAAAAAGGACAGAGCAATATATCATCATGTTTTTATAAATGTTAAGTGTATTACAATAGCTTTTTGCCTTTTCTTCACAGTCCAAAACAGCCTTCCTATTGAATACCAAATTTGTTCCATTTGTTTAAACTGTGTTGAGTATGTAGATTTTTTTGCATTGCTGTGTGCTTTTTGTGACACCGAGGCAGGAAATCCAATGAAAGTGATAAACAAAGCAAAGCTGAAGCTCAATCATGGAGATGAGACACCTTGAAGAAGACTAATTCTCAACTGCTTTCTCTCATCACGTCCTTTGTATTGCTCTCATGTTCCTCTCATCACGAGTTTCCTCACTTTGATTCTTTCTAATTTTTGACATTCCCCTCATTCATTTAGATGAACGTAATCACATCCTGTTTATATATTCCGTACACAATTGTTTGACAATTGATACAACCTATGAAACATTTATGGACAGCAGGGTGCACTGGCTCAGCACTGGCTCAGCACTGGCTCAGCACTGGCTCAGCTTTGGCTCAGCACTGGCTCAGCACTGACTCAGCTTTGGCTCAGCACTGGCTCAGCACTGGCTCAGCACTGGCTCAGCACTGGCTCAGCATTGGCTCAGCATTGGCTTAGCACTGGCTTTGGCTCAGCATTGGCTCAGCACTGGCTCAGCTCTGGCTTTGGCTCAGCATTGGCTCAGCACTGGCTCAGCACTGGCTCAGCACTGGCTCAGCATTGGCTCAGCACTGGCTCAGCACTGGCTCAGCATTGGCTCAGCACTGGCTCAGCACTGGCTCAGCACTGGCTCAGCACTGGCTCAGCACTGGCTCAGCATTGGCTCAGCATTGGCTCAGCACTGGCTTTGGCTCAGCATTGGCTCAGCACTGGCTCAGCTCTGGCTTTGGCTCAGCATTGGCTCAGCACTGGCTCAGCACTGGCTCAGCACTGGCTCAGCTTTGGCTCAGCACTGGCTCAGCACTGGCTCAGCATTGGCTCAGCACTGGCTCAGCACTGGCTCAGCACTGGCTCAGCATTGGCTCAGCACTGGCTCAGCACTGGCTCAGCACTGGCTCAGCATTGGCTCAGCATTGGCTCAGCACTGGCTCAGCACTGGCTCAGCATTGGCTCAGCATTGGCTCAGCACTGGCTTTGGCTCAGCATTGGCTCAGCACTGGCTCAGCTCTGGCTTTGGCTCAGCATTGGCTCAGCACTGGCTCAGCACTGGCTCAGCTTTGGCTCAGCACTGGCTCAGCACTGGCTCAGCATTGGCTCAGCACTGGCTCAGCACTGGCTCAGCACTGGCTCAGCATTGGCTCAGCATTGGCTCAGCACTGGCTCAGCTTTGGCTCAGCACTGGCTCAGCATTGGCTCAGCACTGGCTCAGCACTGGCTCAGCTTTGCACCGATCTGAACGTTAGCAGTTTAGCACATACAGAACCATTAAAACAAAGTGTTATCATATTCCACTTGGTCTCTGTCAACAGGGTCAGGTTGTAATTTTGACCACCTGAGTGCTGCAGATCAGTGTAGTAGAGTCTATTCAGTGCATGCAACCAGCAAATGTCACATTTTCATCCACACTGTGAAAACGTCAATCCAAAATGTTTTGGGAACCCAGCTTCTGTAACCAACAACACAACCTCTTTTAAAAAGCCTGCTCCATATTTGAAGATAACGGCTTGGTTGAGAGGGGCTGTGTTGGAAAGCTTATGAGACTCCTGTGTTTGTTCCTGTACTGTCTCTTTCTGATTACCATGGGAGTTTTCATCTTCATCATCACATGAGGCACCTGTCAAGGACTGGGAGCTGCCCTATAACTACAAATAATCTCAATTGGCATCAAGGGATTTTGAATTAGAATGGACACATTTGCATAATGTAAATGTTAGTCAGGGAAACACTGTGAGATGAAAGGAGAAACCCTTTAAACAAGCAAGGGTACAGGGAACAATGTTTAGAGACTGGCTGATTATCAGATCAACCATATACAATAATTAATCGGTATAGTGTAAGAGATGGGTTCTATTGTTTAAAGAAACGGGATGTTGCGTTTTGGTGTGTCGTGTGGAGATTTTCGCCTGCTTGATTACGCGACTGATTAATCAACTGTATTAATAAAAGCGGTATATACAATGCTGTGACAATAGTAAGCAGAGACATCGGATAGATGGGTTGCTTGTGTCACCTATCTTCAGACGTCTCCAGGGATATCTGAGCCCCTTTATGTGGCTTTCCACTAAGCCCCCGCCATTAAAACCCCAGTGAAAGAAAGGGAAGAAAGTGAGGAATGCCCTCCTTGGCTTGCCAACTTGACTCTTCCAGTCCACTGCCTGGGCATGCCTCTGTTGCCTTGCCAAAGTCTGGAATAATAAGAATTACAGGAGCCCCGTACAAAAATCTGTGGGAAAGCTGGTTTGAGCTCCAATGTTTATTTTAAAAACTATTTTGCAGAGCAAATTCCCCAGAGCTGAAACTAGTTGCCCCTGTGTTAGTTTGACAGCCCCGAGTGATTGGATAATAACATGGGGTTTATACGCTTCATATCACTCAGTACTTTATTTCTCTTTTTCCTTCTGTGTGTTGAGAGCATTTTCTGCCTGGCTGCTCTGGGTTCCCGGCACCAGAGAAAGTCTGGTCCAGAGGAAGAGGATGCTCACTCAGCAACCATGAATCTAGTCCACTTTAAAAAAAAAACACAAAAAAAACACTGAGGACAGAGAGAGCAATGGGGAGAGAAAAGCATAGAACAAAACCAATGGTGCCATTTGTAGAGTAAGTAAATGGAAAACAGTATTGCTTTTAGCACTGTCATTGGGGAAACAAACATGACCTGGCTGTGACCTTTTATCTATGGACTGTGGGACAAGATGAAAGACATACTTAACTGTGATATGACAAGATGAGCTTGCCTTTCAATTTGATTGGTTAGCATCCACACGCTATATCCTTTTAGTTTTACACATGAATTCCCTTATATGCTTACCGCCCGGTGAAAAGAGAAATGCAATACCTATCAGTACATTGTGCTCCCAACTGGGACTGGTGTACATTACCATCAACACAGAACATGGCACCTACCTTTCAACTACTTTTCTATGGGTGATATCTATGATCTTCTACACATGTGTCTTAGACACTTTTCTACATTTATATTTTATATTAATTATATTAATGACCTCTACCCACTGGGCACAGATGTCAGTTCAACATCAAGTTTTGATTTACATTTGGTTGAGGTGTCAACTAACGTGAATTCAACATGAAATCAACCAAAGAATTTCACCACATCATTGGATCTAGGTTAAAAGTTACGAAATAAAAGAATATGAAATTCCCTCATGTTGATGGCTTTTTGCAAATCCTAATGAGTTTTTGCCCAATGGGTACCCAGGTGGCCATGCCTGCTGTTTTAATCCACATGCTTCTATATGTGCAATCCCGCAACACATGCTGTAAGTCAAGTCCTGCCTTCGGCAGAATCATGATTAGAGGCTAGAGGTTGTGGTGCGGCTGTGGTGCGGCTGTGGTGTTTGCAGACTCCTCTGTAGTGCAGATGCACAGCAAACAGAATACATCAGAACCCTCTGGGCAAAGAGAGAATGGCAGAGCATTAACTGTTTACTTGAACCCTAACAAGGTCCTGCGGGAGGGAGCAGAGAGAGGACAGGCAGAGAGAGAGAGAGAGAGAGAGAGAGAGAGAGAGAGAGAGAGAGAGAGAGAGAGAGAGAGAGAGAGAGAGAGAGAGTGAAAAATGGATAGAGAGAGGTGGAGAGGAAGAAGGAATTGGGTGAGCACAAATGGGTGAAATGGTATGGTCATTAAGCTGCATCATGATTGGACACTCAGAAAGCTATCTTAAGTTGGGCTTCTGTGCAAATTGCAGTTGCTGTTGGAAAAAGGGCTTAAAGCTGTCACTTGGCTTCTGCAGTGGGAATGTATTAGATATGTATATGTTTTTTCACTCTCCATACAGTATGTTACATTTATAGTGGGAGTTGCACTATATGTACAAAAGTATGTGGACACCCCTTCAAATAAGTGGATTCGGCTATTTCAGCCACACCAGATGCTGACAGGTGTATACAATCGAGCACACAGCCATGCAATCTCCATAGACAAACAATGCCAGTAGAATTGCCTTACTGAAGAGCTCAGTGACTTTCAACATAACACCGTCATAGGATGCCACCTTTCCAATAAGTCGTCAAATTCACAGAACGGGACCGCCGGGGGCTGAAGGGCGTAAAATCTTCTGTCCTCAGTTGCAACACTCAGTACCGAGTTTCCCGAACTGCCTCTGGAAGCAACGCCAGCACAAGAATGGTTTGTCGGGCGCTTCAAGAAATGGGTTTCCATGGCCGAGCAGCCACACACAAGCCTAAGATCACCATGCGCAATGCCAAGCGTTGGCTGGAGTGGTGTAAAGCTCGCCGCCATTGGACTCTGAAGAAGTGGAAATGCGTTCTCTGGAGTGATGAATCACGCTTCACAATCTGGCAGTCCGACGGACGAATCTGGGTTTGGCGGATGCCAGGAGAATGCTACCTGCCTGAATGCATAATGTTGGGGTCTGGGGCTGTTTTTTGTGGTTCGGGCTAGGCCCCTTAGTTCCAGTGAAGGGAAATCTTAACACTACAGCATAAAGTGACATTCTAGACGATTCTATGCTTCCAACTTTGTGGCAACAGTTTGGGGAAGGCCCTTTCCTGGTTCAGCATGACAATGCCCCCATGCACAAAGCGAGGTCCTACAGAAATGGTTTGTCAAGATCGGTGTGGAAGAACATGACTGGCCTGCACACTCGACCTCACTAATGCTCTTGTGGCTGAATGGAAGCAAGTCCCCGCAGCAATGTTCCAACTAGTGGAATGCCTTCTCAGAAGAGAGGAGGCTGTTATAGCAGCAAAGGGGGACCAACGTCATATTAATGCCCATGATTTTTGAATGTGATGTTCGACGAACAGTGTCCACATACTTTGGTCTGATAGCGTACCGTGACTGATAGTATAGGGACTCAGACAGAATGGTATAGGATAGACTATCAAAACAAGGAAAGCACTTTAAAATGATTGAAAGAAAATTCAAATTTAAGCCTCAAGGCAGCTGCCTGCATGTACAATACCTTAGAAACAGATAATTACAGTTTTTTGTGTGCGAATCTTCATGATCCCAATCATAAGCGGAGTACTGCGTCTTTCTTCCTCACACAGAGGTAGTTATGGATGACAAAGTTGAAGACTTTCAACACCTCACACCATACTGTACACTGGGCTAGGTGGATGAAGGATACACTGGGCTAGGTGGATGAAGGACAGACTGGGCTAGTTGGATGAAGGATACACTGGGCTAGGTGGATGAAAGACACACTGGGCTAGGTGGATGAAGGATACACTGGGCTAGGTGGATGAAGGAGACACTGGGCTAGGTGGATGAAGGAGACACTGGGCTAGGTGGATGAAGACCACACTCTTATCTCAGCTTGTCCCATGACCCCAGTGATTGACAGCTCCTTTATAAGGCAGAGGTGATAATCCCCAAGGGGACATGTTAGAAAAGGTCAGACACATCTGTGCTAAATGGTGCGTGCGCTTGGTGTGTGTGTGTGTGTGTGTGTGTGTGTGTGTGTGTGTGTGTGTGTGTGTGTGTGTGCGTGCGTGTGTGCGTGCGTGCGTGCGCGTGTGTGTGGATGCATGCGTGTGCCTGTGCTTGCATGCATGTTTGTGTTTGGAAGATCAAGAACCACAGATCGAGCAAAATGATATCAAGATATCCACTCTTTTATTCACATACAGCAGAACCATCTATACAGTATAAAAGTGACTTATAGCAGAACCATCTATACAGTATAGAACTGATATATAGCAAAACCATCTATACAGTATAGAACTGATATATAGCAAAACCATCTATACAGTATATAACTGACAAATAGCAGAGCCAACTATACAGTAAAGAACTGACATACAGCAGAACCATCTATACAGTATAAAACTGACTTATAGCAGAACCATCTATACAGTATATAACTGACAAATAGCAGAGCCATTTATACAGTATAGAACTGATATATAGCAGAACCATATATACAGTATAAAACGGACTTATAGCAGAACCATCTGTACAGTATCGACCTGACATATAGCAGAACAATCTATACAGCATAGAATTGATAGCAGAGCCCACTATACAGTATAGAACTGATAGCATAACAATCTATACAGTATAGAACTGATAGCAGAACCATCTATACAGTATAAAATTGATAGCAGAACCATATATACAGTATACAACTGATAGCAGAAACAACTATACAGTATAGAACTGACATACAGCAGACCCATCTATACAGAATAGAACTGACATATAGCATAACCATCTATACAGTATAGAACAAACATATAGCAAAAACATATACACAGTATATAACTGATTGCAGAGCCATCTATACAGTATAGAACTGACATATAGCAGAGCCATCTATACAGTATAGAACTGACATATAGCAGAGCCATCTATGCAGTATATAACTGACATATAGCAGAACCATCTATACAGTATAGAACTGATAGCAGAACCATCTAAACAGTATATAACTGATAGCAGAACAATCTATACAGTATAGAACTGATAGCAGAACCATCTATACAGTATAAAACTGATAGCAGAGCCATCTATACAGTATTGAACTGACATATAGCAGAACCATATACACAGTATAGAACTGACATATAGCAGAACCATCTATACAGTATAGAACTGATAGCAGAACCATCTATACAGTATATAACTGATAGCAGAGCCATCTATACAGTATAGAACTGACATATAGCAGAGCCATCTATACCGTATAGAAATGACATATAGCAGAGCCATCTATACAGTATTTAACTGACATATAGCAGAACGATCCACACAGAATAGAACTGACATACAGCAGAACCATCTATACAGTATAGAACTGATAGGAGAACCATCTATACAGTATAGAACTGATAGCAGAACCATCTATACAGTATAAAACTGACATATAGCAGAGCCATCTGTACAGTAAAGAACTGACATACAGCAGAACCATCTATACAGTATAGAACTGACATATAGCAGAACCATCTATACAGTATATAACTGATAGCAGAACCAATTATACAGTATATAACTGATAGCAGAACAATCTATACAGTATATAACTGAAATATAGCAGAGCCATCTATAGAGTATAGAACTGTTAGCAGAAACATCTATACAGTATTGAACTGATAGCAGAACAATCTATACAGTATAGAACTGACATATAGCAGAGCCATCTGTACAGTATATAACTGATAGCAGAACCATCTATACAGTATATAACTGATAGCAGAACAATCTATACAGTATAGAACTGACATATAGCAGAACAATCTATACAGTATAGAACTGATAGCAGAACCATATATACAGTATAGAACTGATAGCAGAACCATCTATACAGTATATATCTGATAGCAGACCCATCGATACAGCATACAACTGACATATAGCAGAGCCATCTATACAGTATATAACTGACATATAGCAGAGCCATCTATACAGTATATAACTGACATATAGCAGAACCATCTATACAGTATAGAACTGATAGCAGAACCATCTATACAGTATAAAACTGATAGCAGAGCCATCTATACTGTGTAGAACTGATAGCAGAACCATCTATACAGTATATATCTGATAGCAGAACAATCTATAGAGCATAGAACTGAAATATAGCAGAGTAACCTATACAGTATATAACTGACATATAGCAGAGCCATCTATACAGTATAGAACTGATAGCAGAACCATATATACAGTATATAACTGATAGCAGAACCATCTATACAGTATGTAACTGATAGCAGAACCATCTATACAGCATACAACTGACATATAGCAGAGCCATCTATACAGTATTGAACTGACATACAGCAGAACCATCTACACAGTATTGAACTGACAGCAGAACCATCTATACAGTATAGAACTGATAGAAGAGCCATCTACACAGTATAGAACTGATATATAGCAGAATCATCTATACAGTATAGAACTGATAGCAGAACCATCTATACGGTATTGAACTGATAGGAGAACCATCTAAACAGTATTGAACTGATAGCAGAACCATCTATACAGTATATAACTGATAGCAGAGCCATCTATACAGTATAGAACTGATAGCAGAACCATCTATACAGTATTTAACTGATAGCAGAACAATCTATACAGTATATAACTGAAATTTAGCAGAGCCATCTATATAGTATATAACTGATAGCAGAAACATCTATACAGTATAGAACTGATAGCAGAACAATCTATACAGTATAGAACTGACATATAGCAGAGCCATCTATACAGTATAGAACTGACATATAGCAGAGCCATCTATACAGTTTATAACTGATAGCAGAACCATCTATACAGTATATTACAGATAGCAGAACCATCTACACAGCATAAAACTGACATATAGCAGAGCCATCTATACAGTATAAAACTGATAGCAGAGCCATCTATACAGTGTAGAACTGATATCAGAACCATCTATACAGTATATAACTGGTAGCAGAACAAACTATAGATCATAGAACTGACATATAGCAGAGCAACCTATACAGTATATAACTGACATATAGCAGAGCCATCTATACAGTATAGAACTGACATATAGCAGAGCCATCTATACAGTATAGAACTGACATATAGCAGAACCATCTATACAGTATAGAACTGATAGCAGAACCATATATACAGTATATAACTGATAGCAGAACCATCTATACAGCATACAACTGACATATAGCAGAGCCATCTATACAGTATTGAACTGACAGCAGAACCATCTATACAGTATTGAACTGATAGCAGAACCATCTATACAGTATATATGAATATAGTATGTACATATAAATATATGGATGAGCGATGGCTGACCGGCAGGCAAGATGCAGTAGATGGTATGGAGTACAGTATATACACATATATATATATGAGATGAGTAATGTAGGATATGTAAACATTATATAAATGGCATTGTTTAAAGTGGCTAGTGATAAATTATTTCATCCAATTATAATTATTAAAGTGGCTAGAGATTTGGGTCGATGGCGAACGCATAGGCAAGATACAGTAGATGGTTTAGAGTACAGTGTATACATTTGATATGAGTATGTCGGATACGTAAACATTATATACATTATATACAAAATTGTTTAAAGTGGCTAGTGACACATTGTTACATCCAATTCCTATGTTTAAAGTGGCTAGAGATTTAAGTCAGTATGTTGGCAGCAGCCACTCAATGTTAGTGATGGCTGTTTAACAGTCTGATGGCCTTGAGGTAGAAGCTGTTTTTCAGTCTCTCGGTCCCAGCTTTGATGCACCTGTACTGACCTCGCCTTCTGGATGATTGCGGGGTGAACAGGCAGTGGCTCGGGTGGTTGTTGTCCTTGATGATCTTTTTGGCCTTCCTGTGACATCGGGTGGTGTAGGTGTCCTGAAGAGCAGGTAGTTTACCCCCAGTGATGCGCTGTGCAGTACTCACTACCCTCTGGAGAGCCTTACGGTTGTGGGTGGAGCAGTTGCCGTACCAGGCGGTGATACAGCCCGACAGGATGCTCTCGATTGTGCATCTGTAAAAGTTTGTGAGTGATTTTGGTGACAAGCAGAATTTCTTCAGCCTCCTGAGGTTGAAGAGGCGCTGTTGCGCCTTCTTCACCACGCTGTCTGTGTGGGTGGACCAATTCAGTTTGTCCGTGATGTGTCCGCCGAGGAACTTAAAACTTTCAACCTTCTCCACTACTGTCCCCTCGATGTGGATAGGGGGGTGCTCCTTCTCCTGTTTACTGAAGAATTTGTTAGATTACTTGTTAGATACTACTGCATGGTCGAACTAGAAGCACAAGCATTTAGCTACACTCGCATTAACATCTACTAACCATGTGTATGTGACAAATAAAATTTTATTTGATATATAACTGATAGAAGAGCCATCTACACAGTATAGAACTGATATATAGCAGAATCATCTATACAGTAAAGAACTGATAGCAGAACCATCTATACAGTATTGAACTGATAGGAGAACCATCTAAACAGTATTGAACTGATAGCAGAACAATCTATACAGTATATAACTGACATATAGCAGAGCCATCTATACAGTATATAACTGACATATAGCAGAACCATCTATACAGTGTAAAACTGACATATAGCAGAACCATCTATACAGTATATAACTGATAGCAGAACCATCTATACAGTATATAACTGATAGCAGAAACATCTATACAGTATAGAACTGATAGCAGAACAATCTATACAGTATAGAACTGACATGTAGCAGAGCCATCTATACAGTATCTAACTGATAGCAGAACCATCTAAACAGTATATGACTGATAGCAGAACAATCTACACAGTATAGAACTGACATATAGCAGAACCATCTATACAGTATAGAACTGATAGCAGAACCATATATACAGTATATAACTGATAGCAGAACCATCTATACAGCATAAAACTGACATATAGAAGAGCCATCTATACAGTATATAACTGACATATAGCAGAGCCATCTATACAGTATATAACTGACATATAGCAGAGCCATCTATACAGTATATAACTGACATATAGCAGAACCATCTATACAGTATATAACTGATAGCAGAGCCATCTATACAGTATATAACTGATAGCAGAGCCATCTATACAGTGTAGAACTGATAGCAGAACCATCTATACAGTATAGAACTGACATATAGCAGAGCCATCTATACAGTATAGAACTGACAAATAGCAGAACCATCTATACAGTATAGAACTGATATAGCAGAACCATATATGCTGTATATAACTGATAGCAGAACCATCTATACAGTATATAACTGATAGCAGAACAATCTATACAGCATATAACTGACATATAGCACAGCCATCTATACAGTATTGAACTGACATATAGCATAACCATCAACACAGTATAGAACTGACATATAGCAGAACCATCTATACAGTATATAACTGATTGCAGAGTTATCTGTACAGTATTTGTGTGTGTGTGTGTGTGTGTGTGTGTGTGTGTGTGTGTGTGTGTGTGTGTGTGTGTTCCTGTGCTTGCATGCATGTTTGTGATTGGAAGATCATGAACCACAGATCAGCGAAATGATATCAAGATATCCACTCTTTTATTCACATACAGCAGAACCATCTATACAGTATAAAACTGACTTATAGCAGAACAATCTATACAGTATATAACTGACATAAAGCAGAGCCATCTATACAGTATAGAACTGACATATAGCAGAACCATATATACAGTATAAAACTGACTTATAGCAGAACAATCTATACAGTATATAACTGACATAAAGCAGAGCCATCTATACAGTATAGAACTGACATATAGCAGAACCATCTATACAGTATATAACTGATAGCAGAACAATCTATACAGCATATAACTGACAAATAGCACAGCCATCTATACAGTATATAACTGACATAAAGCAGAGCCATCTATACAGTATAAAACTGACTTATAGCAGAACAATCTATACAGTATATAACTGACATAAAGCAGAGCCATCTATACAGTATAGAACTGACATATAGCAGAACCATCTATACAGTATATAACTGATAGCAGAACCATCTATACAGTATATAACCGAAAGCAGAGCCATCTATACAGTATAGAACTGACATATAGCAGAGCCATCTATACAGTATTGAACTGACATATAGCATAACCATCTATACAGTATAGAACTGATAGCAGAACCATCTATACAGTATATAACTGATTGCAGAGCCATCTATACAGTATTTAACTGACATATAGCAGAACCATCTATACAGTATAGAACTGATAGCAGAACCATCTTTATTGTATATAACTGATAGCAGAACCATCTATACAGTATTGAACTGATAGCAGAACCATCTAAACAGTATTGAACTGATAGCAGAAACATCTATACAGTATAGAACTGATAGCAGAGCGATCTATACAGTATAGAACTGATATCAGAGTGATCTATACAGTATTGAACTGATAGCAGAACCATCTATACAGTATATAACTGACATATAGCAGAACCATCTATACAGTATACAACTGATAGCAGAACCATCTTTATTGTATATAACTGATAGCAGAACCATCTATACAGTATAGAACTGATAGCAGAACCATCTAAACAGTATTGAACTGATAGCAGAAACATCTATACAGTATAGAACTGATAGCAGAGCGATCTATACAGTATAGAACTGATATCAGAGTGATCTATACAGTATTGAACTGATAGCAGAACCATCTATACAGTATATAACTGATAGCAGAGCTATCTATACAGTAAAGAACTGACATATACCAGAACCATCTATACAGTATATAACTGATAGCAGAACCATCTATACAGTATATAACTGATAGCAGAGCCATCTATACAGTATAGAACTGACATATAGCAGAGCCATCTATACACTATAGAACTGACATATAGCAGAACCATCTATACAGTATACAACTGATAGCAGAACCATCTTTATTGTATATAACTGATTGCAGAGCCATCTATACAGTATAGAACTGACAGATAGCAGAGCCATCTATACAGTATTTAACTGACATATAGCAGAACCATCTATACAGTATAGAACTGACATATAGCAGAACCATCTATACAGTATAGAACTGACATATAGCAGAACCATCTAAACAGTATTGAACTGATAGCAGAACCATCTATACAGTATATAACTGATAGCAGAGCCATCTATACAGTATAGAACTGACATATAGCAGAGCCATCTATACACTATAGAACTGACATATAGCAGAACCATCTATACAGTATTCAACTGATAGCAGAACCATCTTTATTGTATATAACTGATTGCAGAGCCATCTATACAGTATAGAACTGACAGATAGCAGAGCCATCTATACAGTATTTAACTGACATATAGCAGAACCATCTACACAGTATAGAACTGACATATAGCAGAACCATCTATACAGTATAGAACTGATAGCAGAACCATCTAAACAGTATTGAACTGATAGCAGAACCATCTATACAGTATATAACTGATAGCAGAGCCATCTATACAGTATAGAACTGACATATAGCAGAACCATCTATACAGTATAGAACTGATAGCAGAACCATCTATACAGTATATAACTGATTGCAGAGCCATCTATACAGTATTTAACTGACATATAGCAGAACCATCTACACAGTATAGAACTGACATATAGCAGAGCCATCTATACAGTATAGAACTGATAGCAGAACCATCTAAACAGTATTGAACTGATAGCAGAACCATCTATACAGTATAGAACTGACATATAGCAGAGCGATCTATACAGTATAGAACTGATATCAGAGTGATCTATACAGTATTGAACTGATAGCAGAACCATCTATACAGTATATAACTGATAGCAGAGCTATCTATACAGTAAAGAACTGACATATACCAGAACCATCTATACAGTATATAACTGATAGCAGAACCATCTATACAGTATATAACTGATAGCAGAGCCATCTATACAGTATAGAACTGACATATAGCAGAGCCATCTATACACTATAGAACTGACATATAGCAGAACCATCTATACAGTATACAACTGATAGCAGAACCATCTTTATTGTATATAACTGATTGCAGAGCCATCTATACAGTATAGAACTGACAGATAGCAGAGCCATCTATACAGTATAGAACTGACATATAGCAGAACCATCTATACAGTATAGAACTGACATATAGCAGAACCATCTATACAGTATAGAACTGATAGCAGAACCATATATACAGTATATAACTGATAGCAGAACCATCTATACAGCATACAACTGACATATAGCAGAGCCATCTATACAGTATTGAACTGACAGCAGAACCATCTATACAGTATTGAACTGATAGCAGAACCATCTATACAGTATATATGAATACGAGTATGTACATATAAATATATGGATGAGCGATGGCTGACCGGCAGGCAAGATGCAGTAGATGGTATGGAGTACAGTATATACACATATATATATATGAGATGAGTAATGTAGGATATGTAAACATTATATAAATGGCATTGTTTAAAGTGGCTAGTGATAAATTATTTCATCCAATTATAATTATTAAAGTGGCTAGAGATTTGGGTCGATGGCCGGACGGCATAGGCAAGATACAGTAGATGGTTTAGAGTACAGTGTATACATTTGATATGAGTATGTCGGATACGTAAACATTATATACATTATATACAAAATTGTTTAAAGTGGCTAGTGACACATTGTTACATCCAATTCCTATGTTTAAAGTGGCTAGAGATTTAAGTCAGTATGTTGGCAGCAGCCACTCAATGTTAGTGATGGCTGTTTAACAGTCTGATGGCCTTGAGGTAGAAGCTGTTTTTCAGTCTCTCGGTCCCAGCTTTGATGCACCTGTACTGACCTCGCCTTCTGGATGATTGCGGGGTGAACAGGCAGTGGCTCGGGTGGTTGTTGTCCTTGATGATCTTTTTGGCCTTCCTGTGACATCGGGTGGTGTAGGTGTCCTGAAGAGCAGGTAGTTTACCCCCAGTGATGCGCTGTGCAGTACTCACTACCCTCTGGAGAGCCTTACGGTTGTGGGTGGAGTAGTTGCCGTACCAGGCGGTGATACAGCCCGACAGGATGCTCTCGATTGTGCATCTGTAAAAGTTTGTGAGTGATTTTGGTGACAAGCAGAATTTCTTCAGCCTCCTGAGGTTGAAGAGGCGCTGTTGCGCCTTCTTCACCACGCTGTCTGTGTGGGTGGACCAATTCAGTTTGTCCGTGATGTGTCCGCCGAGGAACTTAAAACTTTCAACCTTCTCCACTACTGTCCCCTCGATGTGGATAGGGGGGGGTGCTCCTTCTCCTGTTTACTGAAGAATTTGTTAGATTACTTGTTAGATACTACTGCATGGTCGGAACTAGAAGCACAAGCATTTCGCTACACTCGCATTAACATCTACTAACCATGTGTATGTGACAAATAAAATTTTATTTGATATATAACTGATAGAAGAGCCATCTACACAGTATAGAACTGATATATAGCAGAATCATCTATACAGTAAAGAACTGATAGCAGAACCATCTATACAGTATTGAACTGATAGGAGAACCATCTAAACAGTATTGAACTGATAGCAGAACAATCTATACAGTATATAACTGACATATAGCAGAGCCATCTATACAGTATATAACTGACATATAGCAGAACCATCTATACAGTGTAAAACTGACATATAGCAGAACCATCTATACAGTATATAACTGATAGCAGAACCATCTATACAGTATATAACTGATAGCAGAAACATCTATACAGTATAGAACTGATAGCAGAACAATCTATACAGTATAGAACTGACATGTAGCAGAGCCATCTATACAGTATCTAACTGATAGCAGAACCATCTAAACAGTATATGACTGATAGCAGAACAATCTACACAGTATAGAACTGACATATAGCAGAACCATCTATACAGTATAGAACTGATAGCAGAACCATATATACAGTATATAACTGATAGCAGAACCATCTATACAGCATAAAACTGACATATAGAAGAGCCATCTATACAGTATATAACTGACATATAGCAGAGCCATCTATACAGTATATAACTGACATATAGCAGAGCCATCTATACAGTATATAACTGACATATAGCAGAACCATCTATACAGTATATAACTGATAGCAGAGCCATCTATACAGTATATAACTGATAGCAGAGCCATCTATACAGTGTAGAACTGATAGCAGAACCATCTATACAGTATAGAACTGACATATAGCAGAGCCATCTATACAGTATAGAACTGACAAATAGCAGAACCATCTATACAGTATAGAACTGATAGCAGAACCATATATGCTGTATATAACTGATAGCAGAACCATCTATACAGTATATAACTGATAGCAGAACAATCTATACAGCATATAACTGACATATAGCACAGCCATCTATACAGTATTGAACTGACATATAGCATAACCATCAACACAGTATAGAACTGACATATAGCAGAACCATCTATACAGTATATAACTGATTGCAGAGTTATCTGTACAGTATTTGTGTGTGTGTGTGTGTGTGTGTGTGTGTGTGTGTGTGTGTGTGTGTGTGTGTGTGTGTGTGTGTGTGTGTGTGTGTGTGTGTGTGTGTGTGCGTGTTCCTGTGCTTGCATGCATGTTTGTGATTGGAAGATCATGAACCACAGATCGAGCGAAATGATATCAAGATATCCACTCTTTTATTCACATACAGCAGAACCATCTATACAGTATAAAACTGACTTATAGCAGAACAATCTATACAGTATATAACTGACATAAAGCAGAGCCATCTATACAGTATAGAACTGACATATAGCAGAACCATATATACAGTATAAAACTGACTTATAGCAGAACAATCTATACAGTATATAACTGACATAAAGCAGAGCCATCTATACAGTATAGAACTGACATATAGCAGAACCATCTATACAGTATATAACTGATAGCAGAACAATCTATACAGCATATAACTGACAAATAGCACAGCCATCTATACAGTATATAACTGACATAAAGCAGAGCCATCTATACAGTATAAAACTGACTTATAGCAGAACAATCTATACAGTATATAACTGACATAAAGCAGAGCCATCTATACAGTATAGAACTGACATATAGCAGAACCATCTATACAGTATATAACCGAAAGCAGAGCCATCTATACAGTATAGAACTGACATATAGCAGAGCCATCTATACAGTATTGAACTGACATATAGCATAACCATCTATACAGTATAGAACTGATAGCAGAACCATCTATACAGTATATAACTGATTGCAGAGCCATCTATACAGTATTTAACTGACATATAGCAGAACCATCTATACAGTATAGAACTGATAGCAGAACCATCTTTATTGTATATAACTGATAGCAGAACCATCTATACAGTATTGAACTGATAGCAGAACCATCTAAACAGTATTGAACTGATAGCAGAAACATCTATACAGTATAGAACTGATAGCAGAGCGATCTATACAGTATAGAACTGATATCAGAGTGATCTATACAGTATTGAACTGATAGCAGAACCATCTATACAGTATATAACTGACATATAGCAGAACCATCTATACAGTATACAACTGATAGCAGAACCATCTTTATTGTATATAACTGATAGCAGAACCATCTATACAGTATAGAACTGATAGCAGAACCATCTAAACAGTATTGAACTGATAGCAGAAACATCTATACAGTATAGAACTGATAGCAGAGCGATCTATACAGTATAGAACTGATATCAGAGTGATCTATACAGTATTGAACTGATAGCAGAACCATCTATACAGTATATAACTGATAGCAGAGCTATCTATACAGTAAAGAACTGACATATACCAGAACCATCTATACAGTATATAACTGATAGCAGAACCATCTATACAGTATATAACTGATAGCAGAGCCATCTATACAGTATAGAACTGACATATAGCAGAGCCATCTATACACTATAGAACTGACATATAGCAGAACCATCTATACAGTATACAACTGATAGCAGAACCTCCTTTATTGTATATAACTGATTGCAGAGCCATCTATACAGTATAGAACTGACAGATAGCAGAGCCATCTATACAGTATTTAACTGACATATAGCAGAACCATCTATACAGTATAGAACTGACATATAGCAGAACCATCTATACAGTATAGAACTGATAGCAGAACCATCTAAACAGTATTGAACTGATAGCAGAACCATCTATACAGTATATAACTGATAGCAGAGCCATCTATACAGTATAGAACTGACATATAGCAGAGCCATCTATACACTATAGAACTGACATATAGCAGAACCATCTATACAGTATTCAACTGATAGCAGAACCATCTTTATTGTATATAACTGGTTGCAGAGCCATCTATACAGTATAGAACTGACAGATAGCAGAGCCATCTATACAGTATTTAACTGACATATAGCAGAACCATCTACACAGTATAGAACTGACATATAGCAGAACCATCTATACAGTATAGAACTGATAGCAGAACCATCTAAACAGTATTGAACTGATAGCAGAACCATCTATACAGTATATAACTGATAGCAGAGCCATCTATACAGTATAGAACTGACATATAGCAGAACCATCTATACAGTATAGAACTGATAGCAGAACCATCTATACAGTATATAACTGATTGCAGAGCCATCTATACAGTATTTAACTGACATATAGCAGAACCATCTACACAGTATAGAACTGACATATAGCAGAGCCATCTATACAGTATAGAACTGATAGCAGAACCATCTAAACAGTATTGAACTGATAGCAGAACCATCTATACAGTATAGAACTGATAGCAGAGCGATCTATACAGTATAGAACTGATATCAGAGTGATCTATACAGTATTGAACTGATAGCAGAACCATCTATACAGTATATAACTGATAGCAGAGCTATCTATACAGTAAAGAACTGACATATACCAGAACCATCTATACAGTATATAACTGATAGCAGAACCATCTATACAGTATATAACTGATAGCAGAGCCATCTATACAGTATAGAACTGACATATAGCAGAGCCATCTATACACTATAGAACTGACATATAGCAGAACCATCTATACAGTATACAACTGATAGCAGAACCATCTTTATTGTATATAACTGATTGCAGAGCCATCTATACAGTATAGAACTGACAGATAGCAGAGCCATCTATACAGTATAGAACTGACATATAGCAGAACCATCTATACAGTATAGAACTGATAGCAGAACCATCTATACAGTATATAACTGATTGCAGAGCCATCTATACAGTATTTAACTGACATATAGCAGAACCATCTACACAGTATAGAACTGACATATAGCAGAGCCATCTATACAGTATAGAACTGATAGCAGAACCATCTAAACAGTATTGAACTGATAGCAGAACCATCTATACAGTATAGAACTGATAGCAGAACCATCTAAACAGTATTGAACTGATAGCAGAACCATCTATACAGTATATAACTGATAGCAGAGCCATCTATACAGTATAGAACTGACATATAGCAGAACCATCTATACAGTATAGAACTGATAGCAGAACCATCTATTCAGTATATAACTGATAGCAGAGCCATCTATACAGTATATACTGACATATAGCGGAGCCATCTATACAGTATTGAACTGAAATGTAGCAGAACCATCTACACAGTATAGAACTGACATATAGCAGAACCATCTATACAGTATAGAACTGATAGCAGAGCCATCTATACAGTATTTAACTGACATATAGCAGATCCATCTACACAGTATAGAACTGACATATAGCAGAACCATCTATACAGTATAGAACTGATAGCAGAACCATCTAAACAGTATTGAACTGATAGCAGAACCATCTATACAGTATAGAACTGATAGCAGAACAATCTAAACAGTATTGAACTGATAGCAGAACCATCTATACAGTATATAACTGATAGCAGAGCCATCTATACAGTATAGAACTGACATATAGCAGAACCATCTATACAGTATAGAACTGATAGCAGAACCATCTATACAGTATATAACTGATTGCAGATCCATCTATACAGTATTTAACTGACATATAGCAGAACCATCTACACAGTATATAACTGAAAGCAGAACCATCTATACAGTATATAACCGATAGCAGAGCCATCTATACAGTATAGAACTGACATATAGCAGAACCATCTAAACAGTATTGAACTGATAGCAGAACCATCTATACAGTATATATCTGATAGCAGAGCCATCTATACAGTATAGAACTGGCATATAGCAGAACCATCTATACAGTATAGAACTGATAGCAGAACCATCTATTCAGTATATAACTGATAGCAGAGCCATCTATACAGTATATACTGACATATAGCAGAGCCATCTATACAGTATTGAACTGAAATATAGCAGAACCATCTACACAGTATAGAACTGACATATAGCAGAACCATCTATACAGTATAGAACTGATAGCAGAACCATCTAAACAGTATTGAACTGATAGCAGAACCATCTATACAGAATAGAACTGATAGCAGAACCATCTAAACAGTATTGAACTGATAGCAGAACCATCTATACAGTATATAACTGATAGCAGAGCCATCTATACAGTATAGAACTGACATATAGCAGAACCATCTATACAGTATAGAACTGATAGCAGAACCATCTATACAGTATATAACTGATTGCAGAGCCATCTATACAGTATTTAACTGATATATAGCAGAACCATCTACACAGTATAGAACTGAAAGCAGAACCATCTATACAGTATATAACTGATAGCAGAGCCATCTATACAGTATAGAACTGACATATAGCAGAATCCATCTATACAGTATAGAACTGACATATAGCAGAGCCATCTATACAGTATAGAACTGATAGCAGAACCATCTATACAGTATAGAACTGATAGCATAACCATCTATACAGTATATAACTGATTGCAGAGCCATCTATACAGTATTTAACTGACATATAGCAGAACCATCTACACAGTATAGAACTGACATATAGCAGAGCCATCTATACAGTATAGAACTGATAGCAGAACCATCTAAACAGTATTGAACTGATAGCAGAACCATCTATACAGTATAGAACTGATAGCAGAACCATCTAAACAGTATTGAACTGATAGCAGAGCCATCTATACAGTATAGAACTGACATATAGCAGAACCATCTATACAGTATAGAACTGATAGCAGAACCATCTATTCAGTATATAACTGATAGCAGAGCCATCTATACAGTATATACTGACATATAGCAGAGCCATCTATACAGTATTGACCTGAAATATAGCAGAACCATCTACACAGTATAGAACTGACATATAGCAGAACCATCTATACAGTATAGAACTGATAGCAGAACCATCTATACAGTATAGAACTGATAGCAGAACCATCTAAACAGTATTGAACTGATAGCAGAACCATCTATACAGTATATAACTGATAGCAGAGCCATCTATACAGTATAGAACTGACATATAGCAGAACCATCTATACAGTATAGAACTGATAGCAGAACCATCTATTCAGTATATAACTGATAGCAGAGCCATCTATACAGTATATACTGACATATAGCAGAGCCATCTATACAGTATTGAACTGAAATATAGCAGAACCATCTACACAGTATAGAACTGACATATAGCAGAACCATCTATACAGTATAGAACTGATAGCAGAGCCATCTATACAGTATTTAACTGACATATAGCAGATCCATCTACACAGTATAGAACTGACATATAGCAGAACCATCTATACAGTATAGAACTGATAGCAGAACCATCTAAACAGTATTGAACTGATAGCAGAACCATCTATACAGTATAGAACTGAGAGCAGAACCATCTAAACAGTATTGAACTGATAGCAGAACCATCTATACAGTATATAACTGATAGCAGAGCCATCTATACAGTATATAACTGATCAAAGTCAAAGTCACCATTATTAGTCAGTTGTACAACCGAATGCCTTCAACCGAAATGTGTCTTCCGCATTTAACCCAACCCCTCTGAATCAGAGAGGTGCGGGGGGCTGCCTTAATCGACTTCCACGCCTTCGGCGCCCGGGAACAGTGGGTTAACTGCCTTGTTCAGGGCAGAACGACAGATTTTTTCCTTGTCAGCTCGGGGATTCGAACTTGCAACCCTCCGGTTACAAGTCCAACGCTCTAACCACTAGGCTACCTGCCGCCCCTAAAGTATAGAACTGATAGCAGAGCCATCTATACAGTATAGAACTGACATATAGCAGAACCATCTATACAGCATAGAACTGATAGCAGAACCATCTATTCAGTATATAACTGATAGCAGAGCCATCTATACAGTATATACTGACATATAGCAGAGCCATCTATACAGTATAGAACTGACATATAGCAGAACCATCTATACAGTATATAACTAGTAGCAGATCCGTCTATACAGTATAGAACAAAGTCATCACTAATGGCATAGAGCACATGACTTACAGTATGCAGCAGGGGGTGTATGCAGCAGGGGGTGTAAGCAGGAGGGGGTGTAAGCAGCAGGGCATGAATACGTACAACATCAGCGTCTGTCAGAAGTAGTTTGAGCTAGATATCCTGAGCATAGCCTTGCACTACACTGTCATCAATGCACTACATATGTCATGTCTTTGACTATATTCGTGGGCCTCTACAATCTACATCCCATGGCTATATACAAAAGAGTTTTGGCGTTCCCTATGAGTACATTGCATTGTATTGTTCGTAAAACCCTTTGTAGTCAAGAGATACCTTGGCTAAAAATGTACTTATAGTAGGCTAATGCGGCTGCAATATTGCCAATGTATATGTTTCATCAAAGCGAAGGAAATGGAAGCATTTACACACTTGAAAGCGCATAGAGATTTCTGACACACTCGGGCACCAGGCAGGCAGCAGGCACGTACACGCACTCAGTTCTTGTTTTAAAGTTGTTTAAAACATCCAGTGTTTTTGGAGGCGCTCTGTCAAACTAAAAGCTGTTGAGGTGTAATATCAGTGCTCTGTGAGACAGCAGTCATTGACTGTGACGCTGTGTGACGCTGTCATAAAATACCTTCCTTTGGCCTGCCTTTCTCAGTGCTTTTCTTGTCTCCATCAGAGCCTGCAGATGTGACACACTGTAGCCTGCTCCTCTCCACCCCTCTCCTCGCCTCTCCTCCTCTCCTCCCCTCTCCTCTCCGCATGGGGACAGAAGTGGATGCAGACGTATGGACTCTTCAGTCGCACTTCCCTCCCTCCCTCCAGGAGAATGTACTTATTTCAACTCCTTCGTCCCCACAAATCCTATCTATTTCCTGCATCCACATTAATCAACCTTGGTTCTTTCAGTGTGTTTTATTCATTGTAAGCGTGTGTTCAGAGTCTGAATCACTGTATCCATTATTCTATCTCTCACTCGGTTGTCATTGTCCATGTGACACAATGTATTGTACAGACACTCAGTGGTCATGACAGGGTGCTGTGGACTACATTCAGGTCAGCTACAAAGCTCTCTCCTCTCCAGGCTTCAAAGACCAGCGTCCATATCGTGTCCCATCGAGTGCTCTGTCTTGTAACACCATCTTGGATGTTGCTCATGGCATCCACTCTCATCCCCTGCCGGCTCTGTTACAGCATTACTCTCAAGATCAGATGTATAAAAAAAAAATATTTGTTATGGGTTCAAAGTGCATTGCCTAACTACAGAAGACAATGTAGTGTTAATTTTATACAAGCCTCAAAGTCTCATCTCAAATAAAACATTGTTAAAGATATGTTGAATCACTGTGGGATTACAAGCGTCAGTAGGAAATGTTTTTGTTACTTGACCTATTGTGCAGTGGTGTGGTACATCTTAAATATTCCAACACCAGGGACTCAGAAGCTGTAAAGGGTCAGGAGTTGGCATTCTAGAACAACCTATAGGGCTCAACACCCACAGCTGATCACCCACAGTTGATCACCCACAGCTGATCACCCACAGTTGATCACCCACAGCTGATCACCCACAGTGGATCACCCAATGCCATCTGTTGTTCCTCTTCATGAAATATTATTTTCTGAGTATTTAGTTAACATTCACAGTCCGAGCAAGGACAAGTTTTTTTTATTTTTTTGCAAGGCCAGAGATTGTGTTATGATCAATACTCTTTCCTGGCGTTACATCCGCAGCAGATAACACACTGTGGTTCATTTTTGACCATCGTTCTCTGTCTCTTTTAAAAATAGACCCATTTACTGTGAGTCTGAGAGAAATTATAATACCCTGTGAAAGTTACTGCCCTTTCCACTTTACTTTAGTATCATGCGTCCTACCTTTGGAATGGGCTTCACGATTATGTCATAACATTTGTGAAAATGCATTTAAGATATATAGATCAAATTATATTAGTGTTTTTGGATAAATGTACTAAGTTTTTGCACTTGAAGACCATTGTGCAAAATGTTTGCCGTTTGAAGATCATTCAAAAAGCCTACAAAGTCCAGAAACGACAAGGCTGAGGGGCAGTCACTTCCTGGTAAATTTCACAGAATATAGTTTTTTGCCTCATATTTCAAAGATCCAGACATATGTTGATGAGTGCAGATTGTTCTCACCGCCATCATATCATTTTGTAAAGTACTGTATGTGAATAAAACCAAATATGCATTGACAGTTCTATAAAAATCTGAATGTACATACATGTTTACAATATTTACAGTGCTAAAGACTACTATATCCAACACTTAAAGGGATGGTTTAACCAAATTACAAAATTACATGATGATTTCCTAACTCTGTAAGCAGTATATGGACAAGGTATTACATAAATTCATGCTTTTGCCCTGAATGGGATTTGTGCCACAAATGCTAAAATGTTAGCATGTGGAAACTAAGCCAAAGCATGGATTGCTGTCATACCTTGTCCATAGACTGCTTATAGGAAACCAATGTAATTTTGTAATTTGGGTGAGCTATGCCCTTAATCTTTTATTTTTTTCATTCTTTCTTTCTTTCAAATGATTGCACCAATATATCAAATTGTGGATATTTTTTTGTGTTTATGTGGTACAACGTGTCAGTGATTCACAGTGCCAGGCTCCCCATCAAACCTACATTCCTACTGAGTAATAGATTCCATAGACTGCAGTTTTGAAATGGAATGTTATCAGGGGGTGTGGTTTTGAGGTGGTCAGTAGACGGTCTCCTTGACGATGTTGGAGGAGAAGGTGTGGTTACTGGAGATGCTGGTGGAGTGTCTGATCAGAACACGTCTCTGTTTCTTGCGACGACACGGCACGCAGAAGCAGCGGAGCGTGTTGAAGAAGATCTCCCGGTAGTTGGCTGAGACCAGGTTGTAGAGGACTGGGTTGACGGCTGAGCTCACGTAGAAGAGGACGTTGGTCACCATGAAGAAGTAGTGGTAGTAATCATATCCTTCCCTGTCGGGGAGGTGGGAGGAGGGAAGCACAGGGAGGTGGGAGGAGGTAGAGGGAGGTGGGAGGAGGGTAGCACGGGGAGGTGGGAAGAGGGTAGCACAGGGAGGTGGGAGGAGGGTAGCACGGGGAGGTGGGAAGAGGGTAGCACAGGGAGGTGGGAGGAGGGTAGCACGGGGAGGTGGGAAGAGGGTAGCACAGGGAGGTGAGAGGAGGGTAGAACGGGGAGGTGGGAGTAGGGTAGCACGGGGAGGTGGGAAGAGGGTAGCACGGGGAGGTGGGAGGAGGGTAGCACGGGGAGGTGGGAAGAGGGTAGCACGGGGAGGTGGGAAGAGGGTAACACGGGAGGTGGGAGGAGGGTAGCACGGGAGGTGGGAGGAGGGTAGCACGGGAGGTGGGAAGAGGGTAGCACGGGGAGGTGGGAAGAGGGTAGCACGGGAGGTGGGAAGAGGGTAGGACGGGGAGGTGGGAAGAGGGTAGCACGGGGAGGTGGGAGGAGGGAGGAGGTAGCACGGGAGGTGGGAGGAGGTAGAGGGAGGTGGGAGGAGGGTAGCAGGGGAGGTGGGAGGAGGGTAGCAGGGAGGTGGGAGGAGGGTAGGGAGGTGGGAGAGGGTAGCAGGAGGTGGGAGGAGCAGGGAGGTGGGAGGAGGGTAGCAGGAGGTGTGAGGAGGGTAGCAGGGAGGTGGGAAGAGGGTAGCACGGGAGGTGGGAGGAGGTAGCACGGGAGGTGGGAAGAGTAGCACAGGGAGGTGGGAGGAGGGTAGCACGGGAGGTGGGAAGAGGGTAGCACAGGGAGGTGGGAGGAGGGTAGCACGGGAGGTGGGAAGAGGGTAGCACGGGGAGGTGGGAGGAGGGTAGCACGGGGAGGTGGGAGTAGGGTAGCACGGGGAGGTGGGAAGAGGGTAGCACAGGGAGGTGGGAGGAGGGTAGCACGGGGAGGTGGGAAGAGGGTAGCACGGGAGGTGGGAAGAGGGTAGCACGGGAGGTGGGAGGAGGGTAGCACGGGAGGTGGGAGGAGGGTAGCACGGGAGGTGGGAAGAGGGTAGCACGGGAGGTGGGAGGAGGTAGCACGGGGAGGTGGGAAGAGGGGTAGGACGGGGAGGTGGGAAGAGGGTAGCACGGGAGGTGGGAGGAGGGTAGCACGGGGAGGTGGGAGGAGGTAGAGGGAGGTGGGAGGAGGGTAGCACGGGAGGTGGGAGGAGGGTAGCAGGAGGTGGGAGGAGGGTAGCACGGGGAGGTGGGAAGAGGGTAGCACGGGGAGGTGGGAGGAGGGTAGCACGGGAGGTGGGAGGAGGGTAGCACGGGGAGGTGGGAGGAGGGTAGCACGGGGAGGTGGGAAGAGGGTAGCACGGGGAGGTGGGAAGAGTGTAGCACGGGGAGGTGGGAAGAGGGGAGCACGGGGAGATGGGAGTAAGTGGGGGAAGGAGGGTAGCACGGGGAGGTGGGAGGAGGGTAGCACGGGGAGGTGGGAGGAGGGTAGCACGGGGAGGTGGGAGTAAGTGGGGGGAGGAGGGGAGCACAAGGATAAAGAATCAATGTTTTTTATTGACAGATACAATACTAACATGTCAACTAACGTGTCATTGTAAATTAAGGGAATTGTTTGCTCATAGTTTTCCACTTTATAAACCACATTATTGTTGACCAAATGTTTTCCTACCATCCTCTCCAAGACAGATATGTTTAAATTGAGCACTAGGCCTCAGAAGATAAAGGGGTGAAGCACACCTGTGAAGCATATCAGGCTACCCTAACCTGAACCCTAAACCTTACTTGAACCCTAACCTGAACCCTAACCTGAACCCTAACCCTAACCCTAACCTAACCCTAACCTGAACCCTAACCCTAACCTGAACCCTAACCTGAACCCTAACCCTAACCCTAACCTGAACCCTAGCCCTAACCCTAACCCTAACCCTAACCTGAACCCTAACCTGAACCCTAACCCTAACCCTAACCTGAACCCTAACCCTAACCTGAACCCTAACCCTAACCTGAACCCTAGCCCTAACAATAACCCTAACCTGAACCCTAACCCGAACCCTAACCCTAACCCTAACCTGAACCCTAACCCTAACCTGAACCCTAACCCTACCCCTAACCTGAACCCTAACCCTAACCCTAACCTGAACCCTAACCTAAAGTTAAAACAGACACTTCCAGGAGCTGAGCAGGGTGGTTAAGCTAGTCTCTGGGTCATTACTCTCGGTCTAACTTATCATACTGGCATCTCTGAATGTAGGCCACAACTCTCCACAGAGATGCAGTACTGTACGCTATGCTCGTATGCAGCAGTGAAATCGTTGCTCTGACTTCTCCAGGCTCTGACGTAGACAAAGCTTGGGAGGTAGGTAGAAAGTCTCTCTCAGCAGGGTGAGTGTACACCACAATGGCAGTGCAGTCAAAAACTCGATTTTTCTGTTAAATAATTTTTAAATTATATTTTCACACTATGAAGTTGTTAAAAATTATGATAATGTCCTTTATTTCTGACAGTATAACATCACAATCCAATTATAAACTTTTGTTTTGATTGTATCTCGGATGTGCTTCCTTAGCTTTGGAATAATTGAATCCTCCCTTTTGGAATCATGGAATCAATGGTGTGCGTTTGGTTCAATTAAGGAAACCATATATTGTGAGTGTAGTCAGGCAATCGAGAGAGAGAGAGAGAGAGAGAGAGAGAGAGAGAGAGAGAGAGAGAGAGAGAGGGAGAAAGAGAGAGGGAGAGAGAGAGAGACAGATAAAACTCTCGCTCTGATTACTCTGACAAATTATGCTAATTTGATCAGGGAGATCTATGTATTCGGACTGGGTAATGCTAATTTAATCAGGGAGATCTATGTACTCTGGGTGGCTGATCTCCCATCTGACTGGATGGCTGAGCTCCCCTCTGACTGGGGGATTGAGCACCCCTCTGACTGGATGGCTGATCTCCCCTCTGACTGGATGACTGAGCTCCCCTCTGACTGGGTGATTGAGCTCCCCTCTATGTCACCCTGCTCTGATGGATGACCCTTTGACCATCACTTAAAAGCATGCCTCTTGTTGGTGGATGTTCACCTATTGTCTGGTAAAGTATGTGATGTCTGGTGGCAACATGGACTGTGTGTTACTCACTCTGTAAACTCTGCGTAGCAGTACATGAGGCGCCGGATGTAGTAGGGTAGATAGCATACTACAAAGGCAACAACCACAGCCCCTGAGAGAGAGAGAGAGAGAGAGAGAGAGAGAGAGAGAGAGAGAGAGAGAGAGAGAGAGAGAGAGAGAGAGCGAGAAAGAGACAGATAGAGGGAGAGAGAGAGACAGACAGAGAGAGAGAGAGAGAGAGAGAGAGAGAGAGAGAAAGAGAGCGAGAGCGAGAGCAGAGAGAGAGAGAGAGAGAGAGAGAGAGAGAGAGAGAGAGAGAGAGAGAGAGAGAGATTAAGGTAAGGACATATTGTAATATTCAGAAAGAGGTTGTGTCTGAAATGGTACCCTATCCCCATAGTGCACTACTTTTGACCAGAGCCCTCTGGGTCCTCGTCTTGACCAGTGCCCTCTGCGTCCTCGTCTTGTCCAGAGCCATATGGGTCCTCGTCTTGACCAGAGCCCTATGGGTCCTCGTCTTGGCCAGAGCCCTCTGGGTCCTCGTCTTGTCCAGAGCCCTATGGGCCCTCGTCTTGACCAGAGCCCTCTGGGTCCTCGTCTTGACCAGAGACCTTTGGGTCCTCGTCTTGTCCAGAGCCCTATGGGTCCTTGTCTTGACCAGAGCCCTCTGGGTCCTCATCTTGACCATAGCCCTATGGGTCCTCGTCTTGACCAGTGTGTGCACTTGCAGTGATAGAATGCCATTTGAGATGCATCAAGATCAGAGCCTGCACAGTTGAATTAGGTGCAGCAGGTCTGAGACCAGCATCGCTGTATGATAATACCACTGCAGAATACTGTAGCTAATTAAAATTCTGCTAAATTAACCAAAGCGAAAAACAAATTAGTTAGATTGATTGAATTTATTTGATAATTCAAATCAAACGGTTGCTCCAGCCAGAGACAGCATCACATACATAAACATTTCGAGGATAAAACACAATAAAGCCCAAAGTAAAAATCACTGTAATTGAAACCAGCAAAAAATACACACAAAATAATAAAACTAATAAAATACTAAGACTATCTCATGCTCATTCATGGTAAACTAAGCATGCTCCGGGATTGGCTTCCATCTATGATTCATGTGGTACTATTCAGTACTATTCAGTTCTCTTTCATCTTCTCTTCATGTTGCACTCCCAAGGTGATCTGGGCCCATGGGCTATCCTCTTCTGTTGTTGTTGTTCCTGATTCTTGACAAGGGCCGCTGCCATCGATTCCATTTGTGCTCTATTGATTATGACGTCCGGCCTGACATCTATCCTACTACCTCACCTTTCCACTCCAATGAAGCACTGAATGACGCTTAACATTAGACCACACCCACAAAGCTCTAGTTCAGGCTGGACAGTCTGCTGGTTACGACAGCTGAAAGGTCAGAGGTTAATTAAAGGGCAACCTTTTAAGCCTCTGTGGAGTTTAAACTGAAAAAGAACGCTCTCCTGAGTGTTCTAAAGGAACTCAATGATCTATGGGACCAGGAAGTGTCTATGATGTATCACAGACATGATCTCAGCCTCTCCTGTCCTAATCTAAATGAGTAAGTATCCTTCTACCTCATACCTGACATTACCCTGTGATTCATGGGGATATGACCTTTTCAGGTAGCCTATCACTACTTTACTATTAATCACACGGCACGTGGCATCCAGTCAAACACCACTCTCAAATCCTCTTGACCCTAGAGATGAAATACCTAGAGAGCAAATACCTAGAGGGCAAATACTGCACAGCAAACCATCATCAATGCAGCGACAGCCACAATCACTAGTGCTCTGATCACTACAACTACAACTTATTTTTCTATTATCTTCCTATTTTTTATCAATTTTTTTACTTCAGTTTATTTTAGTAAACACTTTCTTAACACTTATGTATCTTAAAACTGCATTGTTGGTTAAGGGATGGTAAGTAAGCGTTTCACTGTACGGTTTACAGCTGATGTATTCAGCGCATGTGACAAATACAATTTGATTTGAAATCACTTGTATGCAATATAAGTAGATTGGTAAATTATAATAAAGTTATGTAACGGTAAATAATATAATAATTATATAACGGTAAATATTATTACGTCTTCTTCTATCCCAACACCAAAGGTTCTACCATATTTGCTAAAATGTCAATGTTTAGCTCGTCAGTCTGCTTTTGCAGTCTCAATCTGTGTGGAACACTCACACCCCTGACAGAAAAAAGCTCTGTATGACTGGATTGCTCTTCACTGGCAGTCAATCAGCCGTCAGAGACAGAGGGAAGCTCATTTGTCATGATAAATACATTCCAGGCTGGTGGTTTCACTCCTGCTCTCAGTCCAAACCAATCGGTCTCCCTCAACCCGGTCATCCACACACTGGCCACCCTGAGTGATGTGGTCCATGAAAACAGTTGAACGTTCTTTAGATGTTCTCTAAAGTATCTGAATTCTGTTCATTGTGAAACAGAGCAGAAACGTTTGTCCCCTTACAAAATGACTTTACATTTTCAAACCATGTTTGGTGTTTTGACTAGTCTCTGAAATGTGGTACTGGGTGCCAACATTTGTTTTGGTAAGCGCTGATCTAGGGTCTAAATTGCAAAATAATGAAACCATTTTCATTGGATTATTGCGAGGGTTCATTTAACTAGGCAAGTCAGTTAAGAACAAATTCTTATTTACAATGACAGACTACCAGGTAACAGGGGGTTAACTGCCTTGTTCAGGGGCAGAACAACAGATTTTTACCTTGTCAGCTCAGGGATTCAAGCCAACAGCCTTTTGGTTACTGGCCCAACGCTCTAACCACTAGGCTAGGCTAGGTCAGTGGTGGAATTCTTAGCTAGCAAGTCGCATTTCCTTGGAAACTCTACAATATAGTTTACAGCGAAGAGTGGTTTTAGTCTTTGAAAGATGCAGGTTTCATTGTCTTGCCTTTACAAATGGCCTGTGTCTTTGTCATATTGGCTCTTTAGCACATGGAAGAGATGGTAGAGCGGGGAGAAAGGGGCTCTCGCTGGGGTTTTGTATCAGTCAGAGCGCTGTCTGTCTGTCTGTCTGTCTGAACAGTGATAGCATGTGGAGCTCCACGGTGGCTCCTGTGGTAGTAAAAACATGGCTAAGACACATTCATTAATGCACTGTGATAGCAGACAACATGATTGACATAACTTAGATTGCATTTATAATATTGGCTGAGGCTTAAGTGCTAAAACAAGCATGCAAGATAACTTAGACAGTCGTCAAGAGACAGAGGACACCAAGTGCATCTCTCAGAATGCCACTTAGTCTATTTTGCCACTTGTGAGCAGAACATAGGTCAAAGGTTGTCTCGGCTAGTGACAAGGCTGAGACCCGTAAATACATATGTTAAAAGTCAGACATAGAGTCAAGTAACAGGGTCTGTAAAATTAGACAGGCGAACAGAAACAAAAGGACTTATAAGGAACAGGAACATATAGCCTAAGGCTTAGGCGCTTGCAGGGCTACTAATATAGCCCAAACAGATGTCAGGTGTGAGCGACAGCAAGCAAATGCTAAGACAAAGAGAATGTGGTGAGGAGAGTTCAAGACAAGCTATTTTCACATACAGAAAACAATGCATTGAAACCATAAGAAATAATTCTATACATCAAGTAGAGATAGAATACTAATTTAATCCATTAAGGTCTAAAAGATGACAGCAGAATGGCCAACACAAGTAATATATGTACACAATAAATGTATTATTGTTATAACATTGAAGGGCCTGCCACCATATAATCTAAACTTGGAACAGATAGGGGCGTTACTGGGCATGAACAAGCAAGAACTCAGATCAAAAGATGATAGGTGGCATGAGAGAAAGAAGGAGTGACTGCATTTACATATGGGCTGTATTCATATACTGTAAGGGTATAAATCAGAGTTGTGTGATCAATGGGATCAGCTGTTTCCCGGGTCAGCTCGACTTTTAATTACTCTCAATTAAAAGTCTTATTGAATTCACAAGTTTCTTGTATGTGTCATATTTTTAAGATTGATTTTCCACGACACTCCCAACTGGTAACATACAGTGGGGAAAAAAAGTATTTAGTCAGCCACCAATTGTGCAAGTTCTCTCACTTAAAAAGATGAGAGAGGCCTGTAATTTTCATCATAGGTACACTTCAACTATGACAGACAAAATGAGGAAAAAAAATCCTGAAAATCACATTGTAGGATTTTTTATGAATTTATTTGCAAATTATGGTGGAAAATAAGTATTTCGTCAATAACAAAAGTTTATCTCAATACTTTGTTATATACCCTTTGTTGGCAATGACAGAGGTCAAACGTTTTCTGTAAGTCTTCACAAGGTTTTCACACACTGTTGCTGGTATTTTGGCCCATTCCTCCATGCAGATCTCCTCTAGAGCAGTGATGTTTTGGGGCTGTCGCTGGGCAACACAGACTTTCAACTCCCTCCAAAGATTTTCTATGGGGTTGAGATCTGGAGACTGGCTAGGCCACTCCAGGACCTTGAAATGCTTCTTACGAAGCCACTCCTTCGTTGCCGGGCGGTGTGTTTGGGATCATTGTCATGCTGAAAGACCCAGCCACGTTTCATCTTCAATGCCCTTGCTGATGGAAGGAGGTTTTCACTCAAAATCTCACGATACATGGCCCCATTCATTCTTTCCTTTACACGGATCAGTCGTCCTGGTCCCTTTGCAGAAAAACAGCCCCAAAGCATGATGTTTCCACCCCATGCTTCACAGTAGGTATGGTGTTCTTTGGATGCAACTCAGCATTCTTTGTCCTCCAAACACGACGAGTTGAGTTTTTACCAAAAAGTTCTATTTTGGTTTCATCTGACCATATGACATTCTCCCAATCCTCATCTGGATCATCCAAATGCTCTCTAGCAAACTTCAGATGGGCCTGAACATGTACTGGCTTAAGCAGGGGGACATGTCTGGCACTGCAGGATTTGAGTCCCTGGCGGCGTAGTGTGTTACTGATGGTAGGCTTTGTTACTTTGGTCCCAGCTCTCTGCAGGTCATTCACTAGGTCCCCCCGTGTGGTTCTGGGATTTTTGCTCACCGTTCTTGTGATCATTTTGACCCCACGGGGTGAGATCTTGCGTGGAGCCCCAGATCGAGGAAGATTATCAGTGGTCTTGTATGTCTTCCATTTCCTAATAATTGGTCCCACAGTTGATTTCTTCAAACCAAGCTGCTTACCTATTGCAGATTCAGTCTTCCCAACCTGGTGCAGGTCTACAATTTTGTTTCTGGTGTCCTTTGACAGCTCTTTGGTCTTGGCCATAGTGGAGTTTGGAGTGTGACTGTTTGAGGTTGTGGACAGGTGTCTTTTATAATGATAACAAGTTCAAATAGGTGCCATTAATACAGGTAACGAGTGGAGGACAAAGGAGCCTCTTAAAGAAGAAGTTACAGGTCTGTGAGAGCCAGAAATCTTGCTTGTTTGTATGTGACCAAATACTTTTTTTCCACCATAATTTGCAAATGAATTCATTAAAAATCCTACAATGTGATTTTCTGGATTTTCTTTCCTCATTTTGTCTGTCATAGTTGAAGTGTACCTATGATGAAAATTACAGGCCTCTCTCATCTTTTTAAGTGAGAGAACTTGCACAATTGGTGGCTGACTAAATACTTTTTTGCCCCACTGTACATCAAGTCAACGTCTAGTCCACCTTTATTCCAACTAGCCCTCACAATCTCACCTCAGAATTAGACGTTCATCGATGTTTCTCAAACATCAAATTTGAAGGTGCTGAAAACGTCAAATTTCTAAGTGTTTAAGGTCAAGCTTAGACATTAACTCTGAATTTTTAAGGTTAGGGTTAAATTTAGGCATAAACTCTGAAATCTTAAGGTTTGTCATTAACTCCAAATGGTTAAGTTTGGGACAGGCTTTAAACAAACATTTAAAAAACAACTTTTCATTGCTGGGTTTGAACTTGCAACCTTTGGAATCTAGAGGCATCTGTCATCCCTGTCCACAATGCCCTAGCAAAGCCGAAACCTACTTGAACGTAACAGCACTCACTGTTGCCCCTAGTGGCCAGTTTCTACGTCATTTTCCAACATCCTCAGACAAGGATGGACGTCGAATACTGACTTGTATCATGGGTGACCTGGCTGGTTTATTCAATGTAATTGAATAGAAATTACATGGAAACAATGTTGATTCCAGCGGGTCTGATCAAAGCCTATTTAACCCCACCATCCAGCCCGTTAGCATGAAGCAGCAGGCGTATAAAGATATACACACCCAACACATTAACACAGAGCAAACATGAAAGAGTAAAACTGTTTGGTTAACTTTTTATTGTCTCATCTTGGAAAGACTTAGACTGGATATACTCTTACAGTGATTAAGCCCTCTGATTTATTCCAGTGTTGGTTAACTTCCAACTCTATCCATGCTGTAATATGTAGGAAAGTGACACTAATACATTTACAGCACCCTAAAAGTTTAGCTATGGACCTGAGTGTATGATTGACCTAAGTTGGCCAGAGAAATAGCTCGGCCCACTTTGACCTTTGCCCTGTCCTTTGGTGTAGAGGGGAAAGAGAAAAATGCAACAAAATTATGAACACACACACACTCTTACACATGCCTTAACTCAAACTGTTGGCGTCTATAGAAGTGTCTTTTAGAATCGCCACTACACACACATTAACTCACATTAAGTACACTTAGTTCCGCTCTGTGATTGCCATTAAGCACGGACCTTCCCCCTTCTCCTGTCATGTAGGGCGACTGCAGCTTGAGCCAAGAGTGACAGGCCAGAGATAGAATGTGCAATGTCTGCTACCAAGGTTAAGCAGCAACAGTAATGGCCTTGTTGTACTACTACACTCGCCTATGTACTTATTTGGACGGTGAAGACTAAACGTTTAAAACCAATTAAATGTAACTAAATGCAATCTAAAATGTAATCCCAAAAGTAACTAGTTATCATGAGAGGGCCATAAGACAATAAGTAGTAATGCTGCGTACTCCAAGAAAGGTTAAAATCTCACCTTTCTGGTATTTGTTTTTTTAATTGCTGAGGTGTAGTCACTTTTGAGGACACAAGCTCAAGTACAAATACGTGACTTGTTTCAAGAAACTAGGTGCATGTCGAGCTTCACTACTTCACAGGAGAGGCATTTTAACGTAAACCTTTTATATTTATCAAAATGCTCTCCCCTTTCTGGAGGACCGAGTTTTGAAATCAGTGGAATGCCCGATGGAATTAGAGTATGATAGTTAAGGAGATGGAGAAAATTCTGGCGTTTGATTGCAAATATGCAGAGGGAGTCAATAAGAGAACACACAGAAGGCTGTTGTATAGAACACCTGTCTACGGATTATATCTTCAAACTAAGGGCAACCATGGCGTCCATGACATATAGGGAGAAGCATCCATCCATGTATATGGGTAAGATAGTCTAGCTAGCTACATTTTCAGATATTATACAATTCACATTTTGTTAGAAATTTGTTTTCATTTCAAGTTAAAGCGTACTGTTAGCTAGCTAGCTAATGATAGCTGGCTGGCTCGCTAGATAACGTTACGTGTATGATCTGTGTAGTAATATTATTTGTATCTCACAGCCATTTGCATTGGTAGTTATAGCCTAATGTTAGCTGGCTAGCTAACATTGAACCTGGTTGGTTAGGGTAGTAACGTTATGAATTGGGATTATGATATGGTCATTATTTGAACTGGGGGCAGGGGGTGTTAAAAATAGCCGCATCCTCAGAGTATGCACAGACCAGCTGGCTGGTGTGTTTATGGACATATTCAATCTCTCCCTATCCCAGTCTGCTGTCCCCACATGCTTCAAGAGGACCACCAATGTTCCTGTTCCCAAGAAAGCAAAGGTAACTGAACTAAATGACTATTGCCCCGTAGTACTCACTTCTGTCATCATGAAGTGCTTTGAGAGGCTAGTTAAGGATTATATCACCTCTATCTTACCTGACACTCTAGACCCACTTCAATTTGCTTACCGCCCCAATAGATCCACAGACGGCGCAATCGCCATTGCAATGCACATTGCCAAATCCCATCTGGACAAGAGGAATACCTATGTATGAATACTGTTCTTTGACTATAGCTCAGCCTTCAACACCATAGTACCCTCCAAGCTCATCATCAATCTCGGGGCCCTGGGTCTGAACCCCACCCTGTGCAACTGGGTCCTGGACTTCCTGATGGGCTGTCCTCAGGTGGTGAAAGTAAGAAACAACATCTCCACTTCACTCATCCTCAACACAGGGGCCCCACACGGGTGTGTAGTGAGCCCCCTCCTGTACTTCCTGTTCAACTACGACTGCGCGGCCACACACGCCTCCAACTCAATCATCAAGTTTGCAGACGACACAACTAAAGTAGGCCTGATTACCAACAATGACGAGACAGCCTACAGGGAGGAGGCTGTCTCGTCAACATCAACAAAACGAAGGAGTTAATCGTGGACTTCAGGAAAAAGCAGAAGGAGCACGCCCCTATTCACTTTGACGGGACACAGTGGAGAAGGTGGAAAGCTTCAAAATCCTCGCTATACACATCAGTGACGATCTGAAATTGTCCACCCACACAGACAGCGTGGTGAAGAAGGTGCAACAGCGCCTCTTCAACCTCACAAACTTTTACAGATGCACAATTGAGAGTATCCTGTCAGGCTGTATCACTGCCTCGTACGGCAATGGCACCACCGGCAACCACAGGGCTCTCCAGAGGGTGGTGCGGTCTGTCCAACGCCTCACCGGGGCACACTGCCTGCACTCCAGGACACCTACAGCACCCAACGTCACAGGAAAGCCAAAAAGTTAATCAAGGACAACAACCATTCGAGCCATGGCCTGTTCACCCTGTTATATTCCAGAAGGCGAGGTCAATACAGGTGCATCAAAGCTGTGACCGAGAGACTGAAAAACAGCTTTTATCTCACGGCCATCAGACTCTTAAATTGCCATCACTAGCACATTAGAGGCTGCTGCCCTATATTCATAGACTTGAAATCACTGGCCACTTTAATAATGGAACACTAGTCACTTAGGGTTCTTAGGGTTGTTTGGTACATGGCCTCACATGTGAATCCTTAAAGAGGGTGTGAACGATGCTAAATGGGTGTAGACAAAGCCTCCCCCTTTTTCCTCCAAACATAACGATGGTCATTATGGCCAAACAATTATATTTTTGTTTCATCAGACCAGAGGACGTTTCTCCAAAAAGTACAATCTTTGTCTCCATGTGCAGTTGCAAACCGTAGTCTGGCTTTTTTATGGCAGTTTTGGAGCAGTGGCTTCTTCCTCGCTGAGCAGCCTTTCAGGTTATGTCAATATAGGACTCATTTTACTGTGGATATAGATACTTTTGTACCTGTTTCCTCCAGCATCTTCACAAGGTCCTTTGCTGTTGTTCTGGGATTGATTTGCACTTTTCGCACCAAAGTATGTTCATCTCTAGGAGACAGAACGTGTCTCATTCCTGAGCGGTATGACGGCTGCGTGGTCCCATGGTGTTTATACTTGCGTACTATTGTTTGTACAGATGAACGTGGTACCTTCAGGCGTTTGGAAATTGCTCCCAAGGATGAACCAGACTTGTGGAGGTCTACCATTTTCTCTGAGGTCTTGGCTGATTTCTTTTGAGTTTCCCATGATGTCAAGCAAAGAGGCACTGAGTTTGAAGGTAGGTCTTGAAATACATCCACAGGTACACCTCCAGTTGACTCAAATGATGTCAATTAGCCTATCAGAAGCTTCTTAAGTCATGACATAATTTTCCTGAATTTTCCAAGCTGTTTAAAGGCACAGTCAACTTAGTGTATGTAAACTTCTGACCCACTGGAATTGTGATGCAGTGAATTATAAGTGAAATAATCTATCTGTAAACAATAGTTGGAAAAATTACCTGTGTCATGCACAAAGTAGATGTTCTAACCAACTTGCCAAAACTATAGTTTGTTAACAAGAAATTTGTGGAGTGGTTGAAAAATGAGTTTTAAACTTCTGACTTCAACTGTAAGTATTCAGATCCTTTACTCAGTACTTTGTTGAAGCACCCTTGGCAGTGATTATAGTCTCAAGTCTTGGGTATGACGCTATGACGCTATGACGCTTGGGTATGACGCTGTATCACTAGCCACTTTAAACAATGCCATTTATATAATGTTTACATATCCTACATTACTCATCTCATATGTATATATATATGTGTATATACTGTACTCCATACCATCTACTGCATCTTGCCTATGCCGGTCAGCCATCGCTCATCCATATATTTATATGTACATACTCGTATTCATTCCTTTACTCTTGTGTGTATAAGGTAGTTGTTGTGAATTTGTTAGATTACTTGTTAGATACTACTGCATGGTCGGAACTAGAAGCACAAGCATTTCGCTACACTCGCATTAACATCTGCTAACCATGTGTATGTGACAAATAAAATTTGATTTGATTTACAAGCTTGGCACACCTGTATTTGGGGAGTTTCTCCCATTCTTCTCTGCAGATCCTTTCAAGCTCTGTCAAGTTGGATGGGGAGCGTTGCTGCACAGCTATTTTCAGGTCTCTCCAAAGATGTTCGATTGGGTTTAAGTGAGGGCTTTGGCTGGGCCACTCAAGGACATTCAGAGACTTGTCTCAAAGCCACTCCTGCATTGTCTTGGCTGTGATCTAACAGTCCCTGCCGCTGAAAAACACCTCCACAGCATGATGCTGTCACCACCATGCTTCACCGTAGGTATGGTGCCATGTTTCCACCAGACATGATGCTTGGCATTCAGGCCAAAGAGTTAAATCTTGGTTTCATCAGACCAGATAATCTTGTTTCTCATGGTCTGAGAGTCTTTAGGTGCCTTTTGGCAAACTCCAAGCGGGATGTCATGTGCCTTTTACTGAGGAGTGGCTTCCGTTTGGTCACTCTACCATAAAGGTCTGATTGGTGGAGTGCTGCAGAGATGGTTGTCCTTCTGGAAGTTTTGCCCATCTCCAAAGAGGCACTCTAGAGCTCTGTCAGAGTGACCATCGGGTTCTTGGTCAACTTCCTGACCAAGACATTTCTCCCCCAATTGCTCAGTTTGGCCGGGGCGGCCAGGTCTAGGAAGAGTCTTGGAGGTTTCAAACTTCTTCCATTTAAGAATGATGGAGGCCACTGTGTTCGTGGGGACCTTTAATGCTGCAGACATTTTTTGTTACCCTTGCCCTGAACTCTGCCTCGACAGAATCCTGTCTTGGAGCTCTACGGACAATTCCTTCAACCTCATGGCTCATTTTTTAAATCCATTTTAGAATAAGACTGTAACGTAATAAAATGTGGAAAAAGTCAAGGGGTTTGAATATTTTCTGAATTCACTGTATTGCTTTCTAAATATAGTATATTAGAGACTCCAAAATGACACAATACATTATCTTATGGCTTAGGGATTGAAGCTGTCTTTAAGCCTATTGGTTCGAAAGCCGACGCCCCGGTACCGTTTTCTGGACAGTAGCAGAGTGTATAGTCTAGGGCTTGGGTGGCTGAAGTCTTTGGCAATTTTTCAGGCCTTCCTCTGACACCACCTGATATAGAGATCCTAGATGGCAGGGAGCTCGGCCCCAGTGATCTACTGGGTCGTCTGCACCACCCTCTGTAGCTCTTTGCGGTCGAGGGCAGTGTATTTGCCGTACCAAGCGGTGATGCAGCCAGTCAAGATGCTCTCTTTGGTGCAGCTGTAGAACTTTCCGAGTGCCAATGTAAAATCTTTTAAGCCTCCTGAGGGGGAAGAGGCGCTTAGGGATGTGGACGCCAAGGAACTCGAAGCTCTCGACTGGCTCCACTACAGCCCTCTTGATGTGGATGGGGGGCATGCTCTCCCCTCTTTCTCCTGTAGTCCACCATCAGCTCCCTTGACGTTGAGGGAGAGTTTGTTGTCCTGGTACAACACTGGCAAGTCTCTGACCTCCTCCCTGTAAACTGTCTCATTGCCATCGGTGATCAATGTTGTGTCGTCAGCAAACTTGATGATCGTGTTGGTGTCATGCGTGACCAACCCATGACTGGGTTTCCCTTTGTAGTCCGTTATCGTCTGCAAGCCTTGCCACATCCGATGAGCGTTGGAGATGGTGTTATAGGCTCCAACTTCCTCCTATATTCTTCTCTATACCAGGCGGTGTCAGAGGAAGGCCCTAAAAATTGTCAAAGACTCCAGCCACCTTAGTCATAGTGTTCTCTCTGCTACCGCACGGCAAAGCGGTACCGTAGCGCCAAGTCTTGGTCCAAGAGGCTTCTAAACAGCTTATACCCCCAAGCCCCAAGCCATAAGACTCCTGAACACTATTTGCATTGCCCACCCCTCTGTTACGCCACTGCTACTCTCTGTTATTATCTATGCATAGTCACTTTAATAACTCTATCTACATGTACATATTACCTCAATTACCTCGACTAACCGGTGCACCCGCACATTGACTCTGTACCGGTACCACCTGTAAATAGTCTCGCTATTGTTATGTTACAGCTGCTCTTTAATTACTTGTTCCTTTTATTTCTTATTCTCATTCATAGTTTTTTCAACTGCATAGGTTAGGGGCTTGTAAGTAAGCATTTCACTGTAAGGTCTACACCTGTTGTATTCAGCGCATGTGACTAATAAAATTAGATTTGATTTATATAGTCTTTTTTAACCTTTATTTAACTAGGCAAGTCAGTTAAGAACAAATTCTTATTTACAATGACAGCCTACCGGGGAACAGTGGGTTAACTGCCTTGTTCAGGTGAAGAACGACAGATTTTTACCGTGTCAGCTCGGGTATTCGATCCAGCAACCTTTCACTTACTGGCCCAACACTAGGCTACTAGGCTACCTGCCAGCCCATGTTTGATGTTCCGTTGGAGGTCGTAGTTGGCTTTTTTTGGATGCATCCATATCCGTGTCCCGTTAGCTCCAGCCTTTAGCCCAGCACAGATGCTTCCTGTAATCCGTGTTTTTTGGGGTTTGGATACGTTTCACAAGGATGCCAGCCCATCTAGCATGTCTACGCCTGCGGTGTTTTGGTAGCTCATAAAACATAGGAATAGCATCTGGAGTGAACAAAGACACAGTTGAAGTTGAAGTTGAATTTGAAGTCAAAATCGATGTCCAAAAGTGCTTAGCGGTCATATGTGAAAATGGTATAAACACGAAAAAAGTTACTAAATAGTAAAGTCGGGTTGGAACTTGTAAGATGTTGGCCTTCTCCATCAGTGCAATCTTATATCTTATATAAAACAGATATGTATGAATGTGACATTCTATACTGTCGCGTCATATTAAACATTTGATCTGAAATCCAAAATGCTGGAGTCTAGAGACAAATTAAAAGTTATAGCTTCACTGTCCAAATAAATACATAGGGGAGTGTATATAGCCATTTTTCTAGAAATATTCCCTTTTTTATTAATTTATCAGTGGGCAGTGAATTTACTAAAAGGATTATTGCCCACTACTGTTTCAAGTGCATGTAATCACTGAGTGGCTCCACTCCACGAGGATGAGGCATTGTGCTAATAATGCATGCAGCCTGACGCATGTCACAAAGAAACAACTCCATACTGTTGTTATGGTAATCAGGAGTTGAAGGAGGTTAACTTGTCCTTTGAAGCTTTGGTCATGTGTGTAGCCAACTAGCCACCCACAGCAGATGGAGAAAGCTGTGAGATAATATTATCCTTTTTTGGTGCATCGATGAAAATGATTTATTCAGCCTTAATACGGTGTATAAAAAGCTGGCAGTGGGTTTTCTCTCTTAGATAGTGTGTCCTATAATGGAGTGCTAATGGAATGGGTTTGGAGATTGAGGCTGGCTCAGGCTGAATGGGTGCCATCTCACAGTAGTCGAGACCCCAACCTCTAACATCTAATGGCACACAGTCAGAGAGTGGACTTCTCTTCTGAATTTTGTAGTTCATACAAGCATACAAACAGATGTGTGTATGCATTTTTACCACTTGAAGGAATAGTTCAGTGTTGTGTGTGTATGTGATTGCGTCGAAGTGAGCATTGTACAGTGGTTCGTCCTTTAAAAGTTGCAGCGTACTGCGGCACAGTTTGCATGGTGCCACAGAATTCTATGGCACGTTATTTAGGTATGAACCACTGATACCATTAATGCTAGTTAGTGCTAGTTTGACCACCAGAGGGCATCTTTGAGAAGCATTTGATAGCCTTCAATAGCGGCTGTACTAAAGAATGCAGGCACACCAGAGACCGGGGTTCAATTCACCGACGGGGAGGAAGGAGTAGGCTGTCCTTGTAAATAAGAATTTGTCCTTAACTGATTCGATGTGTGTTATTTCATAGTTGTGATGTCTTCACTATTATTCTACAATGTAGTTGTGTCCAAACGTTTCACTGGTATTTGATTAATATTATGGTGTTTCTATTCCAAGAAAAACCAAAAACCCTCTGGGTTTCCGTTAGGATGGAACGGAAAATATGGCACTGTACAACGTGACGTTCGGGAGTACAGCACTGGGCTATTTATCTAAAGAATCCCTGTGTTGTGCGGGCACGCGGAACACCGGGGTTCAATTCCCCGATGGGGAGGAAGGAGTAGGCTGTCCTTGTAAATAAGAATTTGTTCTTAACTGACTTGTCTAGTTAAATAAAGGTTACACTAAGACCATAACATTTCTACACCCTAATCTTCTGATTCTAGTCTAACCAATTCAGTGAAAATTAAAATCTCATTAATGTATCAAGAGCAGTCCCCATGCTGTCTCAGAGCAGCACGAAACTGTGCTAAAATAGTTGTAGGCTATTGCTTCAAATCCTATTGCTTCTAACTTCAATATGCTCTTTAAATTAATAAGACCTACATCACTTTTAACAGCACATTACTCAACACTAGTGAGACTCATGTCACCTACAGTAAGCCTTCAGTATATCTAAAAATATGACGTGACTCTCTGCCAATAATTACATATAGAGGATTGGAGGATATTTCTGTAATTCAGTGATATTTATTCCCATAGTAATTCGTTATGGATCCATAACTAAATAAACATTGGCATTTTGAAAGAGTATTTTTATCATTATTTTATTAAGAAAAGCATAAAGATGCCATTATTAGTTACATTGTTTTAGTTTGAACGTGCAGACTGGCACTAAGGGGAACGTTTCCCCAGTCAGCTCCAATAACTGTGAAATGCCCCTTAAAGTGTTGCCAGTGTGGCGGTCCACTCCCCTTCCCCTCCTCCCTTCCCCATGGGCTAGGACGGTCTTCTGTGCGCGGCTCTGCCCCCTGCCCTTGTGCCTTGAACCTCGCACGCTTTCAGTGGATACAGCTGGAGAACTGCAAGGCAATCCCATTGTGCGCCACTCTGGAGCCATGACCAATATGACCAATATATATTGTCCTGCTAATAACATGGTTAATAATATATCTGGGAGAATATCCAACGGGCTTTTATATCATTCTAAATTAATGATAATAATCGCTTTGTTTAAAAAATAACAATATTTTGAAGATGATTTTGTTTTCAAATAACGTGAAATGAGCGAGAAAAAGGCCATTCTTGAACATGGTGTGAGACATTGTCACTAATTTGTAAATAAAGCCAGTTTGTTATTTAGAATTATTTATTTATGTTTTTAGAGGGGAGATAAACCATAAACCTACAGTCATCTCATGGGTATCCCAGTCAAGGCCGGTACAGGTATTGAACCAGCATCTGTAGCAAAACATCTTGCACTGCTATGCAGTGTCTGGGACCGTTGTGCCACTCAGGTGCTGTACAACGTGACCGGTCAGGAGTGGGCTACAGTACTACAGTAAGAGCAAAATAATCCTAACAAAATAAAATAATAAAATCCAGTTTTAGTAAGTAATACTGAAGTTATGCACAATTATCAGTTTCTATTTAGGTTTGTCGCCCATTCATTGTGAGTTAGAGACACAGTAGGACCCAAAAGCATAATCAGTGCTCTAACTCCCCCTTGCGCTGGTCTGGAGCAATGAAGTGGTGATGCAGGGTACTGTACTAAACCACAAATTACCTCTAAGTACCGCAGCATAATCGCAAAACTTTTAGTGGAGCAACCACTGAGTACTCACGTAGAACCATGACTCCATGACGCAGCGACTGTGTGCGGTTTGGCTCCACAGCAACACTCAGCATGGTAGGGTTACCCTCGACGATGCAGATGCGGTTGTCCTGCTGCTTCTCTCTGAACATACGCAGCAACTGACTGGCGATGACCCCGTTCAGAACAGATATGGCTACCATGGGAACCACAAAGGACAGGAACACATTCACCTGTCCAGAGAAATGGAGGGGCATGGAGAGATAAAGTTAGTAAGACTGTACTTTCTGCCAATGAGTCAATGGTTCTTCCTTTAAAAGTTTTGAGCTTATGCCGCAACCGTTTGTGGTAGATGGTGGCAGATTGTGGTAAATTGCGTCATTCTGGCAACAATGGCTGACACTTAAATAACATGCCATAGAATTCTGCAGCACCTCGCAAGCTGTGCTGCAGTACGCCGCAACATTTAAAGGAAGAACCACTATAGTTTTGGCTTCAAACAGTGCTGGAGATGCAATCATAACAATTAACGATGTCTGGGACAAAAAAAAAATGCAACAGAGATATAGATTTCTTTGAAGTCTGTTCAAAAGTTGGATTTCCATTCTGATGGGAATACAGTTGCTTGCATATTGACAGTTAAAAAGTACATATTGACACAGTCTGGGCAAACCAGATGAATTTCACAATCTCACAATACACTGTAAATTACCACCTGTAAAGACACTCTGTAAAGTACCACCTGTAAAGGTACTCTGTAAATTGCCACCTGTAAAGATACTCTGTACAGTACCACCTGTAAAGATACTCTGTACAGTACCACCTGTAAAGATACTCTGTAGAGTACCACCTGAAAAGATACTCTGTACAGTACCACCTGTAAAGATACTCTGTACAGTACCACCTGTAAAGATACTCTGTACATTACCACCAGTAAAGATACTCTGTACAGTACCACCTCTAAAGATTGGAAAGACAGGAAGATTTTATGTGGCACGCGAGAGAGACAGAGAGAGAGAGAGAGAGAGAGAGAGAGAGAGAGAGAGAGAGAGAGAGAGAGAGAGAGAGAGAGAGAGAGAGAGGAAGCGGGAGAGAAAGAGAGGAATGAAAGAGAGAGCAAACTGCAGAGGAGAGGACAATGTCGGAAAATGGTCTTGTACCTGTCTGGTTGTAATTAGTGATATACTGTATGTTGTCTGAGATCAGGATACTACACCAGACAGACCAGAAGTGTCAATCTCTTTGCCCTCTATAATTAGCTGAAGTCATGTCAAATCACTAATGGAACCTGAACAATCTGTATTTCATTGGAATGGATCCATTTCGTTATTACAACTCCAGATTGATCACCATACAGTGTAACTAGAGTGTCTATAAACCACATCAGGTGTTTAATGGATAAATACTTTTGTCAATTGGGTCAGTCAGTTGATTGCCAGCATACCTGACTATAAGTAGTCTATATCTCCTGTTTCTGTAGCGTGAGGCAGCTTGATGTACAAGTACACCCCCTGTGAGCAGGATACTAGTCTATCGAAGGGCCTGGCTATGCATAGTGCTATCTGACATTAAGAATAGTCAGAAATGTTCCTGTTGATACTGACTCATAAATGTGAGCTAAGTACAGGGTCCTGGAATAACGTGGACGTCACACATTATATTATTCATTGAAATAATGTCGATAAGTGCTTTTAGCACAATGTATAAAAAGCATGGTATGAATGACGGTTATAGATTTAGTTTCTTTATGACGCATGCCATTCATAGCCATTTATTTCCTGTCTGACAGTGTGAAGCACTTACACAGTTCACACACAATCCATTTACAGGTGAACTTTATGATCCAGCAGAGCCTGGCCCTTCTGCTTCTATCAGTGTCTCATGAGCCTCTCATTCGTCTGTGCCTCACTGCAGCACAGACGAAAACACAGACAGAAAATCAAAGCAAAATATTCAAATTATTTCTCCCAAATACTAGCTCCTGTGGTATTTCCAAACATACTGAAATTCAAGAGATTAAATTAATTTCCCATCACAGATTCTTTTTTTTTTGGTGGGGGGGTACAAAGCAAGAGGATGCGGGTGCCCTGTGATGCCAGACGGTGGAAGTGTGCCTGATGGTCTCCTGAATATCAAACACACCTCAGAGGAGCCTGCTCTTTGCCATCATCATCGTTATCATTCGCCTGGTAGGTACCTTCAGGCTACAGCAGGCCAACCAAAACCAATCATACGGGGAGGGAGTGAAGGAACTCAATACAAGCAAGGGAAAGATACTAGAGCTTGTTTAAACTAAATGAGCCTTGGATAGAAGACCAGTCTCCACCCACCACTCCCTACCTGTATCCTCATAAGAGACATCCTTCAGAATTACAGCATTTACAGTATATGTCAAGAGATTTTTAAAACACGATGCAGCAGCAAGATGTTTGAGTTCCTGCTTGGATCCAACTAACCTTAATCTTTGGTCACATATGCTGGGTCCATACTTATTCTGTATCCATATGAAGAGATGGATCTAATTTTGAATTAGCATACTTTGGCATCTATTCCTGTAATTCCATCGAGCAAAACTGATTGGTGTGAACAAGAGTGATGTTTATTGGGAAACACAGAAGGCAAAAAGCAGTATGGGTTTTGTAAACATCTGTTACCTTTCAAATCATAAATTATTTTATCAGTGGAGGCTGGTGGGAGGAGCTATAGGAGTATGGGCTCATTGTATTGGCTGGAATGGAGTCAATGGAACAGAGTCAAACGTGGTTTCTGTACATTTAATACCGTTCCATTTATTCCATTCCAGACATTACATCGAGCCTGTCCTCCTACAGCTCCTCCCACCAGCCTCCTCTGGATCTTATATGATATTTATTTAACATGAATGGAAGTAGGATCAGCCAGTAGATTGGAGTGGAGGGGCAGAAAAGGATATCTGATTCCTTGGCACTGGTCCCTAGGAGCTTGTGGTTTCTCTTTGCCCTGTTCTGCTCTCCTGCTCTTAGACAGATGACTGGAGATTAGATGGTTGATCTGTCTGTCAGGAACATTTTTGTAACAGCTCCCCCTTTTGAAAATCTGACAGGGGCAGAAAATGCGTTGGGAAAACATGACTCGTCTGATTGCACGCCCCTAACGAGGCTAAGCTGGAACAGGCAATTAGAGCAGACAAGCCCCTAACGAGCTGCAGCCAGCCAACCAGTCAGAGCCACTTTCAACCACAGCTTTCATTGATTAGAGATTTTTAATGATCTTTTTTTGCTCTGAACATGCACAATTTCTTGATGCAAGAGAGAGAGAGAGCGAGAGAGAGAGAGCGAGAGCGAGAGAGCGAGAGCGAGAGAGCGCGAGAGAAAGGTCTATATCAGGCTTTTAAAATGTTGCTTGGATGATCTGTTGCATGTATTGAGAATACCATGTTATTAGTCCTCTGTAGTCTGTAACGTTGGCAAACCTTTAAATTCCAGAGCATATTTCACTTGTTAAAACAAAAAACTATTTTTGTTGTATTTTTCCTGTTGATACAGTCCCAGAGTGTTTTGCATGTCAGCAGTCATGCTTTCAAGGTATTGAACCTTCAAGAAGCAAAGTGTCACTAGCCACATCTCTGGTTCCTCTCCATTCTCATGAAGTTCAATGACAAATTATTTATTAATGAACGACAAAAGGCTCTGTGTCTTTACTCATACAGGGACTCCGCAGGACATATCAAACACGATTTTGCTCTGTTCAAACGTACAATGTGGGGAAATAGCATGATTTCCAACAGCAGTATTGGTTGTGGCTCTGATGACTGGTCCTGGCAATTAAATTTCTGCCCCTATGTGTCAGCCCTCCTGCGCGTGAACCAAACACAGACACTGTGTTTCTCTTTAATTAACCTTTTTTTTTGGTATGTCTCTATTCATCATTTCTGCAGCCATTACATTTCACAGTCCTTTACCCTCTTGTTCTCCACCAATCCCCTTATTGTGACCACTGTGTGAGCCTCCCTCAGTTGGGCTGAGTAATTAAAGTTGTCCGCTTCGACCGCCCCCCCCAGGCCAATTTGAGTGTTTGTGTCCACAGACCCCATCCAGACATCCCCTTTAAATTCTCGCTCTTTATTTCTTAACCTCTGAATGCAATTATGATATGAAGACCACAAAATCATTGTAGCTACAGTAGAGCAGTATTATATAATATATAAGTGTGTTTCCATGTTTTGGAATGGCTAGGGACATTGCATTAGACTCACAGTATGAGAGTAAATGGTAATTTAAATGTGCCTGACCCACCCAGAACAGTCCACTATGACAAAGACTTCCATAGACAAATCTGATTATTCTGTGGAAAGCAAGGCGATCGAAAGGTTGGGAGTTTGATCGGAAGGTTGGGAGTTTGATCGGAAGGTTGGGAATTAGATCTCCGGTCGAGTCATCCAAAGACTAACAAAAGCCTCTTTGCTTGGTACTCAGCATTAAGGTGATGGATTAGGGGTAAAGCCCTACAACAGACTAGCGCCCTGTACTTGTACATCAAGCTGCCTGGCGCTACAGAAACAGGAGAACCTCCTGCCTGCCTTATGAGCCATTCTGGGCTTACAGTACACACTGGATTGTTTGGCCAAGTCACAGGTTGACGTGACCTGTCAATAGGCTGTGATTCACTATGACCACAGGTTGACGTAACCTGTCAATAGGCTGTGATTCACTGTGACCACAGGTTGATGTGACCTGTCAATAGGCTGTGACTCACTCTGCCCACCAGTTGACGTGACCTGTCAAGAGGCTGTGACTCACTGTGCCCACAGGTTGACGTGACCTGTCAAAAGGCTGTGACAAATGTGATTCGTCCATCTTAAGCCAGCCGCAGTATCTGTACAAAAGAACTACCTATAAAATAACCAGCAGTATAAAAAATCTGTATGAAAGAACTACTGAAAGACATCATTCTGGATGGCAAATCTCCATTTGGATTCATTCAATTATGTGAGGCAATGCTTGCAAAGCATTCTCTGAATTTTATTAGTGACAGGACATTGAATATGAATAGGCATACTGTTTTGTATCTTTCATGAGGGGACCACAGTTTCAACAGAAGGGTATAGATGGGTGTACACCAGTACCCCATGAGAAAACAGCTTACATGGCAGGTTTAAAGTGTTCAAATTAAATCATTTCATAAATGATTTAATTACCTTTTAGTTGCTAGTCTAATCTCTAATTCAGCTACATTACACAACAGGCTCATTGTTAATACCAGTAGATTTTCTATGGCAGACAGCAGTACTACTAATGGAGGAGGAACACAGTAGTGGTGAAGTAGTAGAAGTCAAGATATTTTTGCCATCCATCCATTGTGGCATGAAAAATAGTTCTTATGTGAGCAATCTCCATGGTTACATGATCTTGGTCTCTCCGTTTCCTCTACTTCTCTCTCTCTATCTCTGCCTCCATCTCTTTCTTTCAGAGCACTTCATATTCCTCTGCAAGTAATAATGACAACCTGGCAGTGTACTTTTAAAGAACAGTACCAATCTGGAACCAATTTCACTGGAATGATAGAAAATGGGGTTAAATTAAAAGTGAAAGTTCCATCATCATTCTCCCTCCACTAACGTAAAGGTTTTGATTTCTCTTCCCTTTCTCAGATAATGACAATATATCTTCAAACACAAAACTATCCTTCACCTTTTCGTCTTCTGCCTCCTTATTTTTCAGGTCTGAAGCCTAGACTCGTCTCTCTGAAGCACTTTGTTCCCTACAACCAGAGGAGATGTTGATGGTCCTCTTTCATCTTAAGGATCTCTCTGTCTCTTCCTGGTGGATGGACAGAGCAAGGGAATCAACTGGACAGTGCTCTGAGCCATAATATATTGATGAGCCTCGACATTTCCTTCTTTCAATCTTAAAACAAATCACTAGCATGGCACCAGGATAGATGTTATATTTATTCACTGATTAAGCTGGATAGAACTTTTCACACACACCAAAAAAAAGCAATACCTTTTACTGTTTGCCCTATAGATGGTCTAGGTCAGTGCCTTCAGAAAGTATTCATACCGCTTGACTTTTTCCACATTTTGTTGTGTTACAGCCTGAATTTAAAATGGATTACATTTAGATGTTTTGGTCACTGTTCTACCCACAATACCCCATAATGTCATAGTGGAGTTATGCTTTTAATTACAAATGAAAAGCTGATGTGTCTTGATTCAATAAGTATTCAACCATGTTATGTCAAGCCTAAATAAGTTCACGAGTATAAATTTGCTTAACAAGTCACATAATAAATTGCATGGACTCACTCTGTGTGCAATAATAGTGTTCAACATGATTTTTGAATGACTACCTAATCTCTGTAACACACACAATCAATTATCTGTAAGGTCTCTCAGTCGAGCTAAACTACAGGACTGTTTTGCTAGCACAGACTGGAACATGTTCCGGGATTCCTCCGATGGCATTGAGGAGTACACCACATCAGTCACTGGCTTTATCAATAAGTGAATCGAGGACGTCGTCCCCACAGTGACTGTACGTACATACCCCAACCAGAAGCCCTGAATTACAGGCAACATCCGCACTGAGCTAAAGGGTAGAGCTGCCGCTTTCAAGGTGCGGGACTCTAACCCGGGAAGCTTGCAAGAAATCCTGCTATGCCCTGCGATGAACCATCAAACAGGCAAAGCATCAATACAGGGCTAAGATTGATTCATACTACACTGGCTCTGACGCTCGTCTCATGTGGCAGGGCTTGCAAACTATTACAGACTACAAAGGGAAGCACAGCCGAGAGCTGCCCAGTGACACAAGCCTACCAGACGAGCTAAATCACTTCTATGCTCGCTTCGAGGCAAGCAACACTGAGGCATGCATGAAGTGAAATCCGATTCACCTATAGAGTCTAAAAGCAGTCTGGCTGATGGAGCGCAAATGACAGACGGATGAATGTTTTTACACTTATACTTTGGGTATGGAGGGAAAATCAGAGTCCAAACTTAACTCTAAGCCCCCAAGGATCAATCCTACTATCATTTCGCTCTGCTGACATTCTATGAGGGCACATCATTTCACAGCAGTTCACTGATCACCCATTGTTGAAGTAATTCTAGAGTAAGAGATTAATATCCATTGGGTTCCCTGTGGTGATTTATTGTGTTGTACAGACACACCTTGGAGAGAATGTACTTTTAGACTGAAAAAAAAGTCAAACATAAAAGTTGATTAGGTTGCATTGGGAACATATATAGTAGCTTTGAAAAATTCCTGCCGCCATATTTTAGAATCAAATTCTCAAACCATGAGGGGGGTGGAGGAGTAATACAACCACCAGCTAGCCAGCCTGGCGGGCTAGGGGCCGGTGTCCAGACCCCAGCCCAGACTCTCTCACCAGGGGAGTGGAGCCAGGAGCACATACCAACAGGCCAGAGAGCCAAAGAGGCGTCTGTCTCCATCCTCCCTGTTTCTGTGCTGTTTCTTAACAGGGGTTGTCCCCTGACATGCAGGGCTGACAGAAGCTCCCAGCTGCAACCTCTCTCTCTGTGACATATGTAAAGGGCTTCTAGGCATTGGCATACACTTAATATCTCGTGGACACATTACATAAACATCAATGGTAATCAAGCACACAAACAAAATTATGCAAGATTTTAGTTCTGGGTTAACCGAGATTAGCCAACCCTAATGCTAGGTTCTGAATGGCAGTGGGATTGTCATGGTAGGGGAATTGGCATGGTAGTGGGATTGGTATGGTATGGTAGTGGGATTGGCAAGGTAGTGTGATTGACATTGTTTTGGGATTGGCATGGTAGTGGGATTGGCATGGTAGTGGAATGGACATGGTGGTGGGATTGGCATGGTAGTGGGATTAGCATGGTGGTGGGATTGGCATGGTAGTGGGATTGGCATGGTGGTGGGATTGGCATGGTAGTGGGATTAGCATGGTGGTGGGATTGACATGGTGGTGGGATTGGCATGGTAGTGTCACGTGAAATAACGGAGGATTCAGTAGCGAGTAAAGTTCAACATTTATTGTAGCAATCCAGGAGATAGAATAACAGGTTCAGGTGAAGAGATAGTGCAAGGAAGTGTCTGGGTCTTAGCAGCGCAGGGCTGAAGGGAAAACCCAATCCTCTGTATAGGTCAGTGTAGCGAAGAGGAATTCCCTGTCTGTCAATCCAGAACGTGCCCCGCGTAGAATCTTCCACCGGAGAGAGAGCGAACGTAGAGTCCAACAGAGAACGGAACCATAGGAGACACAGCACTCAGTCTGGAAAGAAACACACACACAGGGAAACAAGACAACGAACTGACAAACACAAGACCAAGACAACGAGTATAAATAGGCACAAACAATGAGTGTCAGCTGGCGCTGATAACGAGCAGAGTAGTAATCAGCGGCCACACCCACACTCCCACACACACAGACACACAGAGTGAGCCGGTGAATTCATGAACCGTGACAGGTAGTGGGATTGACATGGTGGTGGGATTGGCATGGTGGTGGGATTGACATGGTGGTGGGATTGGCATGGTGGTGGGATTGGCATGGTGGTGGGATTGACATGGTAGTGGGATTGGCATGGTGGTGGGATTGACATGGTGGTGGGATTGGCATGGTGGTGGGATTGGCATGGTGGTGGGATTGGCATGGTGGTGGGATTGGCATGGTAGTGGGATTGGCATGGTGGTGGGATTGGCATGGTAGTGGGATTGGCATGGTGGTGGGATTGGCATGGTAGTGGGATTGGCATGGTGGTGGGATTGGCATTATATGTTGGTGTGTCTCAAAAGTTGGTGAAGAGACAGCTGGATTTCAACATGATGAATGGAAACCTAGAACCTTACCTCAATCATGATTTATTCAAAATATCTGATGATAAAGCAGGATGTTTGGCCAAGTCAATCTAAATCAATCTAATCTCTGGTGATAAAGCAGGATGTTTGGCCAAGTCAATCTAATCTCTGGTGATAAAGCAGGATGTTTGGCCAAGTCAATCTAATCTCTGGTGATAAAGCAGGATGTTTGGCCAAGTCAATCTAATCTCTAGTGATAAAGCAGGATGTTTGGCCAAGTCAATATAATCTCTGGTGATAAAGCAGGATGTTTGGCCAAGTCAATCTAATCTCTGGTGATAAAGCAGGATGTTTGGCCAAGTCAATCTAATCTCTAGTGATAAAGCAGGATGTTTGGCCAAGTCAATCTAATCTCTGGTGATAAAGCAGGATGTTTGGGCAAGTCAATCTAATCTCTGGTGATAAAGCAGGATGTTTGGCCAAGTCAATCTAATCTCTGGTGATAAAGCAGGATGTTTGGCCAAGTCAATCTAATCTCTGGTGATAAAGCAGGATGTTTGGCCAAGTCACAGCAACAGTAACACTATAGACTGTGTTTAGCCAGTTCTCCACTTTTTTTCTCTCACTAATTGGTCTTTCGACCAATCAGATCAGCTCTTTTGCCCATATTTGGGCAAAATATCAGAATTGGGATGCCACTTGTAAACACAGCGAGATACTTTCGGGGTCAAGTCCAGTAACTGGTAGATGCATGCTGTGCCACCGTCCTGTCGTCAATCATGAGTGTTGTTTCCTGGTGGCTTCACAGGAAGTTGAGGTGGTCGGAACTATTTCACACAGCATGGAGTCTCCAGAAATACAACCATAGTGTTCCCTGCTCTGTGGCACACCACTCAGCTTAATCCCAGAGTTCCCTGTTATTCTGTTGTGCTCTATGCCAAGTACTATGTAATACCGAGCACGTCCCACATGCACGCCCAGACACACACGCACGCATGCAGGCACACACACACACACACACACACACACACACACATATGCACGCATCCATGCGCACACACAGACACACACATACACTCTACACCTATCGACAGGGGACAGCATACAATTTAGAAGGCTAAATTCCTGTTTCCTACACACTCAACAACATCTGTGGACTCTAGTTGAGAATCTCTCTCTCTCTCTCTTTCTCTGTAGTGGTTAGTGGTCAAACTGGTGGGATGAAGTGTTATGAGACAGTGCGCTACGGAACAGCAGGAAGTCAAATTGAAAGGTAAACAGGTTTTATCAGTCCAGCTGCTTCTGAAATGGGAGTCTACTTATAAATCTCTGGCACAAGCACAGACACTAACACACACCAACATACATTAACACACTACATACACTAACATACACCTACATACACCAACATACACCAACATACACCAACATACATTAACACACTAACTCACACTAACATACACTAACATACACCAACATACACTAACACACTACACACCCTAACACACACTACACACACTAACATACAATAACACACACTAACACCACACAATCTAACACACACTAACATACATTAACACACACAAACACATATTAACACACACTACACACCCTAACACACTACATACACACACTAACACACACTAACACACACTAACACACCCTAACACACACTACAAACCCTAACACACACTACACATACCACACACACTAACATACATTAACACACACTGACACACTACACACCCTAACACACACTACACACACCACACACACTACACCCACTAACATACACTACCGTTCAAAAGTTTGGGGTCACTTAGAAATGTCCTTGTTTTTGAAAGAAAAGCAAATTTTTTGTCCATTAAAATAACATCAAATTGATCAGAAATACAATATAGACGTTGTTAATGTTGTAAATGACTATTGTGGCTGGAAACGGCTGATTTTTTTTAATGGAATATCTACATAGTTGTACAGAGGCCCATTATCAGCAACCATCACTCCTGTGTTCCAGTGGCACGTTGTGTTAGCTAATCCAAGTTTATAATTTTAAAAGGCTAATTGATCATTAGAAAACAGTTTTGCAATTATGTTAGCACAGCTGAAAACTGTTGGTCTGATTAAACAAGCAATAAAACTGGCTTTCTTAGATTAGTTGAGTATCTGGAGAATCAGCATTTGTCAGTTTGATTACAGGCTCAAAATGGCCAGAAACAAAGACCTTTCCTCTGAAACTTGTCAGTCTATTCTTATTCTGAGAAATTAAGGCTTTCCATGCGAGAAATTGCCAAGAAACTGATTATCTCGTACAATTCTGTGTATTACTTCACACACACAGCTAGTGTAGAAGTGGTGACCCCTCAAAAGAAAATAATTAAAGAGAGGAGGAGAGGAGGGAAGAGGAGGAGGAGGAGGAGGAGGAGGTGGAGAGAGGGGGAGGAGGAGGAGGAGGTGGAGAGGAGGGGATGGGGAGGAGGAGGAGGAACATCTTCAGCCTTGGAATTAAATGATGTAATAAATGGCCATGTTGTACTGTGGTGCTCTATGCCAAATACTATGTAATACTGCACACACACACACACACACACACACACACACACACACACACACACACACACACAACACAACACAGAGAAAAAAAATGACAGCTGTGGCCATGCAATTCTTGGAATGATGGTAAGATCTGTGGAAGCACATATCCATCTAGTTTACGGAGCAATACCAACGAGCTCTGAGCTCCACCTTGCTACACCATTCATTCTGTGGAAATATGTGACAAGAGCTACAAGAGCAACAGCACCCCTAGGAGACAGGATTGCTGTCTATACTAGTTAGCTCTCAGTCTTCATGTGGGACAGCGGTACGTGAGGATAGAAGTGGAGGGGGTGGGGGTTGTAAGGAGGGACAAGATAAGATTTTTCTTTATTGTCCATTAACTTACACAGAACAGAAATGTGTCTTTATACACACCCCAACCCGCCGACACACACACACAGAGCGGCTGGAAGCAACAGGTCAGCTGCAGTGCAGCGCCCCTGGAGCAATTATATGTTCTTAATTGCCACAACGGCAGGCATTGGTATTTAGGATCATGTCAGCAACTTTCCACACCAGATTATCTCATCTCGGCTGGGATTCGAACCGGCATCCCCTGGTTGCTGGCTTGCTACCACTAGGCTACTTGCTGCACCTCTCTCTCTCCTTCTCTCTCTCCCACTCTCTCTCCCCCCTCTTTCTCTCCCTTCTCTCTCCCCCTCTCTCTCTAGCAGAGCGAAAATCTTCAGAGAATCGTTTAATTGTTTGCGGCAAACAGTTCAATATAACAGGCAGGAGTGAGTACACAATGGTTTAATTGTATTTTTTGTATTGGGTGTATCTACTCATGGCCTGTATACAGTATGTATGTAGGTCCTGAAAGATATATCCGTTGTTTTTGTTATTTTAGCTTTACTCTGCCTGCAAACGCGCTGGATGATTCAGAATCCATTTTAGAGCTTGAATTGATTCATTGACGTAGAGAGATACGAGCTCAAAGAAACATGGCACAGGTTTCAGAGGATTCAAGCTCTGTTTAGGACAACAAACACAATCAACAAAACAAACACAATCAACTAAACAAACCCAAAGCCAAGTCGGCCAAGCGGTGTCAATGATGGCACCAAATACCCCAAGCCCCATATGGATGTCGACTTGTTGAAATCCATCAATGAAAGGCTTGCCAAACTTGATATCTTGGATATACTACGAAAGGACATCAATGCATTACCTGCCAGTCTACAATTCAGCCAATATCAGATTGATGATCTGAGGAAAGAGAACACAGAGCTGAAAGGTACTGTAGGCTCTATTTGCTGGCAAGGTGGTGCAAAGGGAGAACAAACAACTTAAAGAAACCTTGCTTGGATGTACAATGTCGATCAATGCGGGACAATTTCATCTTCTCAGGGATAGTGGAGAATGACAACAGCAAAGGTTGTGAGGACACTGTTCAAGACTTTATGTCAACTCAACTGAAACTGTCCACTGATGTAGTGCATAATGTCACTTTCTTCAGAGTCCATAGAATGGGCCAGGCCTCTGGAAATAGGCCACAGGCTATTATTGAATGTTTTGAACATTTTAAGCAAAAGGAAATGGCGAAGAGCAGGGGCAGAGAACTCAGAGACACTACTTCCCCACAGAGATCAATGAAAGGAGAAAAAAAGTGTATCCCATCATGAAAGAGAAGCGTTGCCTGAACCAACAAGGCTCCTTGGTGATGAATAAACTTTACATCAACTGGCAAGACAGTAACTCCCTGGCTATTTGAATCCAACTGTAACAGGACTCTAGAGTAACTCCCTGGCTATTTGAATCCAACTGTATCAGGACTCTAGAGTAACTCCCTGGCTATTTGAATCCAACTGTATCAGGACTCTAGAGTAACTCCCTGGCTATTTGAATCAAACTGTATCAGGACTCTAGAGTAACTCCCTGGCTATTTGAATCCAACTGTAACAGGACTCTAGAGTAACTCCCTGGCTATTTGAATCCAACTGTAACAGGACTCTAGAGTAACTCCCTGGCTATTTGAATCCAACTGTAACAGGACTCTAGAGTAACTCCCTGGCTATTTGAATCCAACTGTAACAGGACTCTAGAGTAACTCCCTGGCTATTTGAATCCAACTGTATCAGGACTCTAGAGTAACTCCCTGGCTATTTGAATCCAATGTTCAAATTTGAGTTTGTGTTGTTGTAGTGTATCATGACAACTTCAACTATAACGAATACATGCTCTATTGATCTCCGCTTGACAAGGAAAGGGTTGCATATAGCCCAGGTTAATGTATGTAGACTTCCTAACAAAATACATGAGGTTTTTAACTTGGTCAACATAAATAATATTCATATTTTAGCTTTAACCGAAATGCATTTGGATGCAACCGTTAATGAAGGACAAATGGATATAGTCTACTTAGAAGGGACTGGAATAGCACCCCAATCCCAACACTACCCGGTGAAATGTAATGTGCCAAATTCAAAATCCAAAAGTTGAATTATTAAACATTCATCAATATACAAGTGTTGCATAGTCATCAAAAGCTCTGATTCTTGGCAATATCACAGCATTTTCAGATTTCAAAAAGGCTTCACGGCGAAAGCACAACATTTAAATGTTTGAGGATAGCACCTCTCATATTTATGCATTAGCATAAATTCATATCCAGCGCGGGTCACACAAAACCCATATAAGAGCTAAAATAAATCACTTACCTTTCGAAGAACTTCTGCTGAGGGCATTCCAAGTGTCCAAACAAGAGAATCCATGGTTCTTTTGTTAGAAAAAGTCATTTATTATATCCATATATCTCTGTTTGGTTGGCGCGTTATGTTCAGAAAATCCACCTTCGAGTCCGCCAGTGTACAGTGAAGAGAAAGCGTTCAAATTATACCTATCAACTTTGCCCAAACAAATCAAACATCATTTATAATGCATCCTTAGGTATCCTTTTATGAATATTAACGATTATATTTTACACGGATGATATCCTAAAAGATATAAAAGGAAAATAAAGTGGGGTGCGCTCACGGTCTCGTGCCCAGGTAAAGTTATTGACATCCGTGGTCCCTTCACTATTTCTTCTTCCTTTCGGTTCAGTTCAATGATAAAACCTTCAAACACTGTCTAAAGACTGTTGACATCTAGTGGAAGCCATAGGTACTGCAATCTGGGAGCTATTTTACATGGATTTCAATAGGAAGCCTATCAAACTGAGGAAATGTCACAACAAAAAGAAAAATTCAGGACAGAAATCCCTTGGGTTTTCGCCTGCTATATCAGTTCTGTTATACTCATTATTATACTCATATACATTATTTTAACAGTTTTAGAAACTTCAGAGTGTTTCCTATCCAATAGTACTAATTATGTGCATATTCTAGATTCTGGGCCTGAGTGGCAGGCATTTTACTTGGGGCACGCCAGACTCTCCAAAACCGTCACCACTGCTGATGATGCCTAAAGAGTTAATGTATGTCAAGTAGAGGCACTATGGGCTCTAGTACAGTACATCTGCCTCAGCAGTACATCTGCCTTACCAGACAACCATATTGGTAGGATGTGTGTGTAGACCTACTAGCTCTAAGGTGTCCTATCTGGATGACTTTATGCACTGGGTTTGACCAGGCCACAGATAGTAACAGAGATGTATTTATCTTGAGTGATTTTAATACAAATTGGAAGGATCATAATAATTAAAATATAACTAAATTAATGAGATATGCCGAGAGCTGTGGTTTGAAACAAATGATTAATGACACTAGATCATCAACTAAGTTGGGTCACCGTTCGGACACGTGCATTGATCTGATCTTCTGTAAAATACCATCGCAATGCTTAAAGGATATATAAATGAAAGTGGGCTGAACAGACCATATAATATTGTGGCCATAACCATGAACACTAAGTTTCCAAAGAAACCCAGAAGGATTGTGGTCAAGAGAAATTATAAAACATTTAGTCATGAGAAATTTCAAAATGATTTGGTTGCCGTACCCTGGCAGCTGATTTATCTAGAGGATGATTTAAATCACTCTACAGAAGGTTTTATTGATTTGCTGACTGAGGTAATGGACCATCAGAAATGGATTAACAGAATTGTAGAACACTATGCTTTATTTTACAAAAATGCATTTATTGATTGTAAAAATGACTAAAAATATATGGAATACAGAGTCAATATTTGCAGTGTTGACCCTTCTTTTTCAAGACCTCTGCAATCCGCCCTGGCATGCTGTCAATTAACTTCTGGGCCACATCCTGACTGACGGCAGCCCATTCTTGCATAATCAATGCTTGGAGTTTGTCAGAATTTGTGGGTTTTTGTTTGTCCACCCGCCTAAAGATGAGAATGACACACAAAAAAAAAATCACAAAGTCTGCTGCCTCAGTTTGTATGATGGCAATTTGCATATACTCCATAAAGTCATGAATAGTGATCAGATGAATTGCAATTAATTGCAAAGTCCCTCTTTGCCATGCAAATAAACTGAATCCCCAAAAAACATCTCCACAGCATTTCAGCCCTGCCACAAAAGGACCAGCTGACATCATGTCAGTGATTCTCTCGTTAACACAGGTGTGAGTGTGGACAAGGACAAGGCTGGACATCACTCTGTCATGCCGATTGAGTTCGAATAACAGACTGGAAGCTTCAAAAGGAGGGTGGTGCTTGGAATCATTGTTCTTCCTCTGTCAACCATGGTTAACTGCAAGGAAACACATGCCCTCATCATTGCTTTGCACAAAAAGGGCTTCACAGGCAAGGTTATTGCTGCCAGTAAGATTGCACCTAAATCAGTGCTTCTCAATTATTTTCTGTTACGCCCCCCCTAGGAAGAAGTAAACATTTCGCGCCCCCCAACTCTCCGCCGCGACTGTAAATAGTATCATTTGTCTATAAAATTGTTATAAGTACACCTCTGCATAACATTATATCCTTATTAACATTAAAGAAAACAAAAAAAGAAAAAAGAAATCAATATAGATCAACTTAAAACAAAGAATAACTATATTAACATTGTTTTTTAGTCTGTAACAGAAAAGACTTAAAGTGCATCAATTTGCCTGAAAAAAAAAAATTAAAAATTAAATCCTTATTTATAAAGTGTAATTTTTTTTTAGTTTATCCACCAGCTGTTCTTTAAGATCGTTAGCAATGTCATTTATACGTCTGGCGACAGTGTCATTGGACAGAGGGATAGTTTTTATTTTTGCAGCACTTGCGTCATCCAGCATGACAGAGACCATGTCTAATGCTGCAGGCAGTATCAGCTCCTCTGCTATGGAGTGGGGTTTTTTGCACTGACCAATTTGGTACGCCACCTTATATGATGCTAACAGTGCTCGCTGGTTTACTGAAGTAGCATTCACAAAGCGAGACGATTGTTGGCAATATTCGCACGTTTTAGCTGAAAAAACTCAAGCGGCTTATCAGCGTGATTGGGGTGTAATGTCTCTAAGTGACGCCTTAATTTATTTGGCTTCATGCTGTCCGCTGCCAACATGTTTAGACACAGTAAACATACCGGTCTTTCTTCGTCTCCCATCGTAGTCACAGTGAAGCCAAGCGCAACATACGCCGTCATATTTCCTCGTTTTAGCTTTCGGGAGACTTACGTTTGTCTCATTATCTCCGTCTCTCTCCGCCTTTCTTTTCATCCCTGTTAAATATTGTTCCATGGTGTCTCTTAAGGGTTTGTTATCTGCACTTCATATCTCCTGCTATGTGCTGTGTGCTCTTATTCGGTGCAAAAAAAAAACACTTCCTGAAAAAGCATGTTCCCCGGGGTCTCGCGCGCCCCCCCTGCCATTGCTCCGAGCCCCCCCAGAGGGTCGCGCCCCACTATTTGAGAAGCACTGACCTAAATCAAACATTTATCGGATCATCAAGAACTTCAAGGAGAGCGGTTCAATTGTTGTGAAGAAGGCTTCAGGGCGCCAAAGAAAGTCCAGCAAGCACCAGGACCATCTCCTAAAGTTGATTCAGCTGCGGGATCGGGGCACCACCAGTGCCGAGCTTGCTCAGGAATGGCAGCAGGCAGGTGTGAGTGCATCTGCACACACAGTGGGGCAAAGACTTTTGGAGGATGGCCTGGTGTCAAGAAGGGCAGCAAAGAAACCACTTATCTCCAGGTAAAACATCAGGGACAGACTGATATTCTGCAAAAGGTACAGGGATTGGACTGCTGAGGACTGGGGTAAAGTCATTTTGTCTGATGAATCCCCTTTTCAATTGTTTGGGGCATCTGGAAAAAAGCTTGTCCGGAGAAGACAAGGTGAGCGCTACTATCAGTCCTGTGTCATGCCAACAGTAAAGCATCCTGAGACCATTCATGTGTGGGGTTGCTTCTCAGCCAAGGGAGTGGGCTCACTCACAATTTTGCCTAAGAACACAGCCATGAATAAAGAATGGTACCAACACATCCTCCGAGAGCAACTTCTACCAACCATCCAGGAACAGTTTGGTGATGAACAATGCCTTTTCCAGCATGATGGAGCACCTTGCCATAAGGCAAAAGTGATAACCAAGAGGCCTCTGGGAACAAAACATTGATATTTTGGGTCCATGACCAGGAAACTCCCCAGGCCTTAATCCCATTGAGAACTTGTGGTCAATCCTCAAGAGACGGGTGGACAAACAAAATCCCACAAATTCTGACAAACTCCAAGCATTGATTATGCAAGAATGGGCTGCCATCAGTCAGGATGTGGCCCAGAAGTTAATTGACAGCATGCCAGGGCGGATTGCAGAGGTCTTGAAAAAGAAGGGTCAACACTGCAAATACTGACTCTTTGCATCAACTTCATGTAATTGTCAATAAAAGCCTTTGACACTCATGAAATGCTTGTAATTATACTTCAGTATTCCTTAAGTATAATTACTGAAACAGCAGACTTTGTGGAAATTCATATTTGTGTAATTCTCAAAACTGTACATTCGCAGATGATACTACAATTTATACAGCAAGACAATCAGTTCCACAGGTACAGCAAGCTTTACAAGTAGATCAGGGAGTGGGTTTGCCTAAATAAATTTGTTTTGAACGGCAAGAAAACCAAGGTTGTGTTGGTCTGTTCCACAAGGAAACGGCCAACACAACATGGGATGCTAGACAGCTGCGTATCATGGTCGTCTTGCCCGGGTTGTTCTTTAGCAAACAACCCAAGCATTAATTGTCAGTCAGGTGATCTATTGTTCTGTGGTCTGTGGAAATGCAACAGCAAGTTAAATTATGAGGCTGCGGATTGCACAGAACAAAGCAGCAAGTGCTTAAGGTGGAGATATGATTATTCTGTTGTAGTCATGCACAATGCTCTTGGGTGGTCATTGATCAACAAGATAATTGAAAAAACATGCTCAATTTATTTCACAATGTACCCCATTTTAAAACAGCCAAACTCCATCCACAACAGTATTCAGTTGGTAAGACACAGACATTCAGTCAGGAATAGATTGTCCACCATCTATGTGTTATCCTGGCAGAAAAGACAAATAGGCAATACAACATTTAGATTCAGAGCAATAAAGAAATTGAATAATGTATCTGAGAAATCCAGAAACATTTCAATATATACATTCAAACAGTACTTTAGAACCATTTAAATATACTAAATGGAAGGTTTTGCAGGACTATGGCAGATGAAGGAACCACTCTATATTTCAGACTGTCAGAATTATTTATCTGGTCAATATGCCAGTGTATTATGTCTGTTGTTTGTAACAGTGTGTTATGTGAAAATGCGATTGTATTATAAATTGTATTTTAATGTTTAAGGACTCTTGGAAGATTAGTCCTAATGAGGACTAAGAGAGATCCTAATAAAATAAAGTAAAATAATCTCGCTCTCTCTCTGTGTGTGTGTGTGCAGTATTACATAGTATTTGACATAGAGCTCCACAGTGGCCTTACAACATGCCTATTTCTTGAATTACTAAATTCACAGTTAAAAATGCTGAAAATAAAAATGTATTACTTAATTTAAACGAATAATAAATGTATTTTTTCATCTGTTTTGCATTAGTTTTATTTCTTCGGAAGCTAATTGTCAACAGTTAGTGCTGGCATAAAAGAAAGACAAGTAAATATTTCAGAAATCTGTTATTTAGAGCTGAATGTACTGGAGGAGACTTAACTAGACTCGTGCGCCCAAGCCGCTCTTGAAATATTGGTGCGTAAAAATACCACCATAACTGATTGTTGCCGAATGACGGAGGACTTTCAAACCCACCTGAATCACTATCTTCAATACGACAGGAGACACGATGGTGGTGCATATCTTCTCCCGGTGGGGTCCATGATACGTCTGTCCCATGGTGAAGAGCATCGGAGAGGCCAGGAGGAACGAAGCCACCCACATCCCGCTGATCAGCTTCTTGGTGCGGCTGCAGGACATGATGCTCTTCGCCTTGAAAGGGTGGCATATCGCCATATAACGCTCGACGCTGAGGCTGGCGATGTTGAACGCCGTGGCATACGAGCAGGCATCCCGAATGAAATAGTAGCCTTTACAAACAACTCCTCCGAACGCCCAAGGATGATGGACCCAGATGAAATTATAGAGCTCGACGGGCATGCTGAGGACTAGTATTAGCAGATCGGAGACGGCGAGACTGGACAGGTGGTAGTGGACAGTGCTTTGGATATTCTGGAGGGACTTCTTGGTCACCAGGGTGTATAGCGTAACGGAGTTCCCTAAGCAGCCGACCGCAAAGAGCGCGATATAGATCACAGTGACCAGGACCTTGGAGTAGATGTTAGTGTTCACGTCCAATGAGTCCTCCTGATCGAGCTCCGATCCGTTGTCAAACAGAGAGTAGTTCTCCAGGCGCAGAGAGTAGTTGTTCTCCCGAGTGAGAAGTTTCTGCGCCAGCGCGCGGAAGTCTAGAAAGTCGCGCCCTGTCTGTGTGAAATTCAGCTCCATATTGTGTAATGTAAATAATTAACTATTTTAACCACCTTTTTTTCTGCGACTGCAGAAAGACCGCACTAAATTAAAATCCAGCTGAGAAAACACAAGTAGTGTTTTCGCGTAAAAGCGGGAAGGGGAGAGTACCGGTTTGAGGCCAAGAGGAAAGTTGTGATGGTTTTATATCTGGCACAGGAGGAGGCGTGCTGGACTCGCAACCTTGAGCGATGACGGAGTGCCATTCAGTGATTGGTGTTTTCTTGTTGTTATAATCCATTGATTTAACTTTGAATACCTAAATAAGACAACATCTTCATAAACAGTGTCTTACCATTTCATGTACAAAAATGTATACATGTATGTCTATAAATGATGACTGAAATATCTCGGTGGACGGATATATTTGAATGACCGAATGAAGAGGAGAATGGTCGTTCCACGAAATGAGTGCCTTTTGCGTCCCTTTGATAAGTAGACATTGTGCACCAATATTGCATTTTAAAAGCCTGTTATATTAAATGAAGTGCCCTTCAATATAAACCACATGGAGAATTCAATAAATACATTTTCTTTATATGAAGAAAGGCTTGCTAAAACTCAGCATTTTGATGTGCCCCTTCTGTCAACCCTTTTTTTGTGTATTTATTTATTTAACTAATCAAGACAGTTAAGAACAAATTCTTATTTACAACGACAGCCTACCACGGCCAAACCCGGACGACGATTCAAATGGTTTTCTTAGACCACTGAGCCACTCAGGAACTCTGTGTCACTTCATTAAACTATTCATATATATATATTTTTTTATATATATATCTAACGCAACATTGAACATCTACTAGTCAAATCATAGTGTAAAAGCAGGTTAGCTGGTTCTACTCTTTTGGGCCATTTCTGGTGTTCTGTTGTGGGAAACTGACTGCGTAGACTAGAGCATAACACACTGCTTGTGCCAGATCCTCTCTCTCACCGTGGGGTGGCTCACATCCCCATTCTTATACACCACAAAGGTGCCCCTGGGAGACACACAAACAAACACCCTTTCCCCATAGTGTGCCGAGGTTAAAAGTAAAAACTCTTCCAAAGCTGTAAACCGTAAACGACAGATTGAATTAAACATTGCACAGAGTGAGACGCCCGGTGCTAATGACCCAGACTCAATAAACAGAGAAAAATGTTGCCGTAGGACAGCCTCTGAAAGGTGATGGGACTTTAATGTTCTATCTGTTGCTGGTGCTGCTGAGCCCACTGAGGCTGCCAAGTCTGGCGTTACACACAGTTAATCACCTCAGGCACATCTCCACAAGTTATGTTTGTAATACAGTTCATTTTTAATAATTCTTAGAATCCATCTGTGTTTACGCGTGCCTCAGTGAGATATATTGTTCGATCAAAAACAGTAGCTTTGTGCTGTAGATGGCTCACCAAGCTGAGGGATGTGACGCTTGGTGTGATTTTTCAACATTGATACATTTGTCAAACTGAGAAGTTCTCATTATATGTCAATGGGGGATTTTTTTTATTCTCTGTGCCTGAGGGCACCGCTGTAAACTGTCTGATGTGGGGATTCTGTCTGTCAGTTTGTCTGACTCAATGTCTGTCTGTCTATCTATGCATTTTAGGGGTGGCAGGTAGCCTAGTGGTTAGAGCGTTGGACTAGTAACCAGAAGGTTGCAAGATTGAATCCCTGAGCTGACAAGGTAAAAATCTGTTGTTCTGCCCCTGAACAAGGCAGCTAACCCACTGTTCCTAGGCAATCATCAAAAATAAGAATTTGTTCTTAACTGACTTGCCTAGTAAAATAAAAAACATATCTATTTCACTCGCTGTCCTCAGACCAAGCTAATCAAATGACCTGGCTATGCAGGAGGGCTGCTCCGCTCTGTCTGCAGGCCTGTCGGAGCCTCTCTGAGCCCTACTTAGCAGCTACTCCTGGCTCAAAGCTTTTGTGTTTGAGAAAGAGACGTCAGATGATTAATTGTGTGGTAGTATAAGTATACATACGTGTGAAGCGTCAGAACACAAATCATAAAACAATGCAACACATTTTACCTTTACAATTTTATTTAGTATGCCAACATATAAACAATTATGAGTACACGTAAGGGCCCTCTCAAGAGCAATATGTAGAGAGGAATTGTCACAGTGAAACTTGACTTGGGTTGATAGACACATTTTGTTATTTCTCTCAGTTCATGGAGGGGGCGAAGTGAGGATGATATGGTGTGGGAACACCTTTTGTAACCTGCATGCTGACTGGGGAAGTCTGGGTACAAGCACGAGGAGGTGTTTAGAGCCTTCATATTTTGTGGACCCCAGCAGAACAGTATCACGAAGGGAAAGTCCGCTTTACTGCAAGAAGACATGTTGAGAGAAACCAGAAGTACGACTTCTCCAGCGATAATGTTTCATAGTTTATAATCATTTAATTAAAAAGTTAAAGCCATCGACTTTGTTATCTGTAGTTTAAAAAAAGCCATGATAACGTAACATGTATTACATGATAACTCAAAATAACGTGGACTGTGTGGTAATTTATTTGTATTTTTTACAAAGCGATATATTAAATAAAATCTCTTCCCGCTCCTGAATGACAATGGATCGCAGAATCACATTTGTCAGCATCCTGCCCCCTGTTTGTCTCCGGGCCTCTAGAGGTCACCTGTGTTTCCCTCTGCCTTAGCTCTTCCTCGTGTGGCCTTATTAGTGTTATCCAGTTCACCTGTGCCTTGTTTCCCCTTGAGTATTTTAGCTGTGTTTTTTCCCCTTGTTCCTCACTTGGTTTTTGAGTCTTGGCTATGTGTCTCCTGCTGTGTCCCATCGTCTTTCCTAGTGATCTAAGCTATCCCAAGTAAGCTTTCTAAGTTATTTTTATTTTGTTTTTCTCCCCTCGTGGAGTTATTTTATTTTTCCTCCTGTTTTGTTTACTTTGTCCCCGTTAGTATTCCTCTTTCTGAGAAGAACTTTTGTTGGACTATTTTTTGACCTGCAAAGATACCTCTCCTGAAATTAAATCTACTTTGCCTGGAGTATTGCCTTGAGTGTTTCATTTGGGTCCAACACTACCTCCTCTGTGGCTAAGGGGTAGAACACCCAACTCTCCACTTCTGAGACCCGAGTTCGAGCCCAGCCTGTGACAGAAAAACCAAGCCACTTATGGACTCAGAAACACTCAGTTCCAAGGACCTGTTGGCGGTGATGGCTCAACATGAGGCATCTTTCCAGCGCCATGAAGCCGTTCTCAGCTGACAAGAAGAGCTGATGGCCAGTCATTCTCAACTCCTGGCTGATATGATGAGTTCCATCCGCCAGCTCTTTGAACGCCTCCCTGGTCCTTCCCCTTCCTCTGGGTCACCCCCCAGTGGCGACAGGCCTTCTCCAGTGGCGGAGCCCCGACTACCACCTCCCAAGCCCTTTTCTGGAGATCCAAGTTCTTGCCAGGGTTTCCTCACCCAATGCTCCCTCACCTTTGAGCTCCAACCCTCAAGTTTTCCCACAGACCGTTCCAAGATTGCTTACATCATTACCCTTCTTTCAGACAAGGCGCTCTCCTGGGCCTCTGCGGTGTGGCAATCCCAGGAGGCCTGTTGTGACTCCTACGCTGCATTCGTAGAAGAGTTCAAGCGGGTGTTCGATCATCCTGTTAGTGGTCGGGAAGCTTCCAAGCGCTTACTGTCTCTCCGTCAGGGTTCCCAAAGCACGGCAGATTTTGCCATTGAATTTCGGACCATAGCAGCAAGGAGCGGATGGAATGATGAAGCGCTGAGGGTCTGTTTTCAGGAGGGTTGTCCGAGCCCCTTCAAGATGAGTTAGCCACCCGAGAACCAGCTGGGGATCTCGAGTCCCTCATAGCATTGGCCATCCGCCTGGACAATCGTCTGAGAGAGCGGAGAACGGCTCGCCGCCAGGTGTCTCAGTCCCAAGTTCCTCCTGAACAGCTCCAGGATTCCCCGGAGGACATGCAGTTAGGCCGTTCAGGCTTTCTCCCAACGAAAGGAACGCCGCATGAGGGAGCGTCGGTGCCTCTACTGCGGGATGCCGGCCACTTCCGCTCCACTTGCCCCGAGCTTTCGGGAAACGCCTGTCCCCGCCCAGCTACAGGAGGGCTGTGATGGGGAAAATTAGAGCTCCTCCTACTAACGCTGTCCTAGCTATTCCAGCCACTCTGTCCTGGGGGCCACCAGCATCGGGTCCAGGCTATGATCGATTCGGCGCTGAGGTGATTTCCTGGATTTAACCTTGGCTAAGGAACTTAAGATCCCTACCCAACTACTCCCTCAACCCCAGGCAGTTACAGCCTTAGATGGCAGACCTCTGGAACCAGGAGAAGTTACAGAGGCGACTCAGTCCCTGCGACTTACCATCTTTCAACACCAGCAGGAGGAGACCTTCTATCTCATTGACTCCCCCGAGTATCCTATTATCCTGGGTCACCCTTGGCTGTGCAGACATAATCCCCAGATTGACTGGCCCACTGGCACCATTCTAAGCTGGGGTCCCACTTGCCAACTCACCTGCATGCTTCAGAGTCCCTCAGCCCCTAGTACCCAGTCTCAAGAGTCTGTTGACGTCTCCCGAGTCCCCAGTGTTTACCATCGATTCAAGGCAGTGTTCAGCAAGTCCCGGGCTACTTCCTTACCGCCTCACTGCACGTATGACTGTGCCATTGATCTACTCCCTGGTTCCTGCCCTCCTAGAGGTCGGATCTTTTCCTTATCCTCCCCCGAGCGCTCAGCTATGGACACCTACATTAAGGAGTCCTTGGCAGCTGGCATAATCTGTGCCTCTACTTCCCCGGCTGGGGCGGGCTTCTTTTGTTGAAAAGAAGGACGGGGTCTTAGGCCTTGTATTGATTACCGGGACTCAACAAGATCACGGTTCGGAATCGATACCCCCTTCCTCTCATGGCCACTGCTTTTGAGCTGCTTCAAGGGGCTTCCATTTTTACTAAGCTGGATCTCCGCAATGCTTACCATCTTGTGCGGATCCGGCCAGGAGACGAATGGAAGACGGCCTTCAACACACCCACGGGGCACTATGAATATCGGGTGATGCCGTTCGGGCTCACCAATGCCCCGCAGTATTCCAAGCCCTGATTAATGATGTTCTCCGGGATATGCTTAATCGGTTCGTCTTCGTGTACCTGGACGATATCCTCATCTTCTCGAGGTCACTGAAGGAGCATGAGGGGCATGTTAGCAGGGTTCTCCAGAGGCTCCTTGACAATCACCTCTACGTTAAACCTGAGAAGTGTGAATTTCATGTTTCCCAGACTCAGTTTCTCGGGTTTATTGTCACTCCCGGCCACCTAGAGATGGATCCCAAGAAGGTCAAAGCGGTCCACAACTGGCCCACACCTGCCACGGTCAAGGAGGTTCAACGGTTCATTGGCTTTTCTAACTTCTATCGGAAGTTCATTAAGAATTTCAGCTCTGTAGTAGCCCCTTGACGACGCTTACCAAGGAGGAGGGACCAAGGTTCACTGGGGTCCGGAAGCAGCAGGGGCCTTCGAGGATCTCAAGCACCGCTTCACTTCTGCTCCGATCCTGGTGATCCCTGACCCAGAAAGACCTTTCGTGGTGGAGGTGGATGCCTCAGAGGTGGGGGTGGGAGCCGTCCTGTCACAGAGGAGTGAGGATGGAAGGTTACACCCGTGTGCCTTCATGTCTCGCCGCCTGTCCGAGGCCGAGCGCAACTACCACGTGGGGATCGAGAGTTGCTCGCGGTTAAACTGGCCTTGGAAGAGTGGCGCCATTGGCTTGAGGGGCTCAGCATCCTTTCCAGGTTCTCACAGACCACAAGAACCTGGAATATCTCCAACAGGCAAAGCGGATGAACCCTCGGCAAGCACGATGGTCCCTCTTTTTTAATCGATTCCAGTTTCTCCTGTCTTACAGACCTGGCACCAAGAATGTCAAGCCGGATGCCCTGTCTCGAGCCTATTCTCCCGAAACACAAGAGAAGCCCTTGGCACCGATTATTCCGAGGTCCAGGATCGCCGCACCTCTTCAGTGGGAACTAGAAAGAGGTGCGAGAGGCCCTTGTCCATGAGCCCGATCCAGGCGGTGGTCCCGCCGACGCCTGTCGTTCCTCTCTCTGTTCGGCCCGCGTCTTGCAGTGGGGTCATGAGTCGCCCTTGACCTGCCATCCAGGTAGTGCTCGCACACTGGAATTCCTCCAGCGGCGGTTTTGGTGGCCGTCCATCAAGAAGGACGTGCAGGTCTATGTTGAGGCCTGCCCTGTGTGCAACCAGGAAAGTCTACACGTCAGCGACCCCAGGGACTTCTCCATCCCTTACCTGTTCCTCGCAGGCCATGGTCACACCTTTCTCTGGACTTTGTAACGGGACTTCCTCCATCCCAGGGCAACACAGTCATCCTAGTGGTTGTAGACCGGTTCTCTAAGGCTGCCCGGTTTATTCCCTGCCCAAGCTGCCTTCGGCCAAGGAGACTGCTGAGCTCCTCATGGACCATGTTTTCCGGATATTTGGAATTCCCCTGGGCGTTGTCTCCGACCGAGGTCCCCAATTCTCGTCCCGGTTTTGGGGGGCCTTCTGCAGGCTTATTGGGGCCTCAGCCAGCCTATCGTCTGGGTTCCATCCAGAGTCCAATGGCCAAACGGAACGGATTAATCAGGATCTGGAGACCACCCTGCGGTGTATGGCGGCCAATAATCCTACGTCTTGGGCCACCTATATCATTTGGGCTGAGTATGCCCACAACACCCTCCAGTCCTCAGCCACCGGATTGTCCCCTTTCGAATGCCAGTTCGGATACACCCCTCCATTATTTCCAGAGGAAGAGGCGCAAGTTGGTGTTCCCTCGGCCCAGCGCTTTGTCCAACGCTGTAGGCGGACCTGGAAGAAGGCCAGGCGTACCCTCGCCGGACCTCCCAGAGATACCAAAGTCAGGCTAACCGCCGCCGGATGGCCCCTAGTTTCCGAGCTGGTCAGAGAGTTTGGTTGGCCACTAAGAACCTGCCCCTCCGGGTTGAATCCAAGAAGCTTTCCCAGAAATACATCGGCCCTTTTCGCATAGCAAGGAAAGTTAACCCGGTTTCTTACCGGTTGGTTCTCCTCGCTCCCTTAGAATTAACCCCACTTTCCATGTTTCTTTACTAAAACCTGTCTTGTCTTCTCCCTTTGCCCCCCCACAGACCCCCTCCACCTCCCAGGATCATTGACGGCCAGCCAGCCTACACAGTGCGCCGGATACTGGACTCTCGGAGGGTCCAGAACTCTCTGCAGTATCTGGTGGACTGGGAGGGCTACGGGCCAGAGGAGCGCTCCTGGGTTCCAGCCAAGGACATCCTGGACCCAGGTTTGATCCGAGAGTTTCGCACCCTGAGGCCAGGGTGTTCTGGAAGGAACGTCAGGAGTCGTTCCTAGAGGAGGGGTCCTGTCAGCATCCTGCCCCCTGTTTGTCTCCGGGCCTCTAGAGGTCACCTGTGTTTCCCTCTGCCTTAGCTCTTCCTCGTGTGGCCTTATTAGTGTTATCCAGTTCACCTGTGCCTTGTTTCCCCTTGAGTATTTTAGCTGTGTTTTTTCCCCTTGTTCCTCACTTGGTTTTTGAGTCTTGGCTATGTGTCTCCTGCTGTGTCCCATCGTCTTTCCTAGTGATCTAAGCTATCCCAAGTAAGCTTTCTAAGTTATTTTTATTTTGTTTTTCTCCCCTCGTGGAGTTATTTTATTTTTCCTCCTGTTTTGTTTACTTTGTCCCCGTTAGTATTCCTCTTTCTGAGAAGAACTTTTGTTGGACTATTTTTTGACCTGCAAAGATACCTCTCCTGAAATTAAATCTACTTTGCCTGGAGTATTGCCTTGAGTGTTTCATTTGGGTCCAACACTACCTCCTCTGTGGCTAAGGGGTAGAACACCCAACTCTCCACTTCTGAGACCCGAGTTCGAGCCCAGCCTGTGACAACATTGCTTGGTAAAACTGGAGTGGGGAAGAGTTGGCCAAGAAATGTTTAAATTTGATAACTCTTCCTCATCTATTATCAAAGATTGTTCAGTAGGGACTGCTATCGCTGTGTAAAATGGGCTGTTTCCCAGTGTGTACATGTCAATGAGAATATCTTTAATGATATGAAGTAGAGGCTCAGTATTAAAAAGTCAGAATAAAAACAGAGCTTGACCAGTCTTGATTAGTCGGTCTGGAAGGTCATGGATCTTTACACATGCTAATTGCCCCTAACACTTAGTCTATTGTCTTCATGTTTTTATTATTCTTCACTGATTTTCAATAGGATGGAAAGAGGGGGAAAAAACTGTTTTATAGAAACAATGATTGCAGAAGATTCTGTTTATGGTGACTAAAGATAAACACTCCTGTTTCCTGTTGTACCTGTTTTGCAAAATATGACATTTAAAATATAACTCAGAATGAAAATGGAAGTCTGTTCTGATATGACTTCTCAATTACTTTTAAATTCAACTCTGCCCGTTGTCTTTCTTTTGTTCTCTGTGATTGAAAATAACATTTTCTGTAGACCGTTTCCGTGAGACAGGACAATTTAATAAGACTGTTCGCTTTTGTTATGATAACGGTGCGTTCAGATTACAGTACATACAATGATTATCATAACAACAGCTAAAATATTAACATGAACGTCTGTTGTCTGAATTTGTGAATTTCTGTATTGACATAATATTGTATCTATAAGGTGTTTCTGTATGTTACCAGCATTTCCCCGGTGGCCTCTCTTTAGTGCAATGCCTTTCCAACTCAACCCTGCATATCCACAGCACTTGCAGCTATGGCATCCACTCTCCCCCACCAAAAAGGGTACAGTATTGTTCCCTGGGGTACAAAAATATGCAATTACACATAATGTAGCTTCAGAGGTACACGTATGATGTCACCTTTTAGGGTACATGTGCGGATAATCCAGTAAACGTTTGTACCTTTTGTACATAAAAAGAATATTGGGTACAATCATCACACACTCTCAAAAAAAGGGTACAGTGAAGGTGCATTTCTATTTCCCAGGGTCCAAATTTGTTTTGTGTATTCTCAAGGGTATACTACTTATTCTTGATGGTGCTGATCTGTACCTTTGCTTAGCAGAAAGCTACACATTGACATTGTATTGAAGAAAGGTACATACACTGGATGACCACACCCGCTTGTCAAACATCTAATTTTAAAATCATGTGCATTGATATGAAGTTGGTCGCCCCTTTCGCTGCTATAACAGCCTCCACTCTTCTGTGAAGGCTTTCCACTAAATGTTTGAACATTGCTGCGGGGACTTGCTTCCATTCAGCCACA